>NMRA01000001.1:1591645-1606158 GCA_002633005.1 Phoronis australis
CCCCAACTCAAAAATCCTGGACCCGCCCCTGATACTATAGACTCCTAAGTCTTGTTCAATTACAAGACTAACATATTTGAGTGCTTGACATGATTTTGTAAAGAAGTACAAATGCTGTAACAACTAACACTGTTTTAAAACTCATGGTTGAAACAGCATATCCATCGTTTTATGCTTGGAGGGGGTAACTAATCCCCATGCTGGCTTAGAATTTTGGGGATGGTTGTAAATCACTGGTGTTATGCATGCACACACAAGAGGCCTTTTGAAATTGACATACAAGGTCAGTAAAAGCACTTCTTTGTGAACCTTGCTCTACAACTGTCTCAGTTGGACTGTGTAACTAAACATAGCTAAACAAAGGGTTTATGGAACTAGCTAAGATTTTGCTTTATTACCTCCTGTGGATTCTGAATAGTGGAGCCCAATCCCAGGATGCATCCTGACATCAGGCTTGTAAAATCTACTGCATGACATATACTTCCCACAGGACCACAAAGTAAGTAGCACAATTTCCTACAGCAAGACTTTTAGCTCACACTCAGACACTATGCAGGTCTTCTGAAGCGTGTACTTACCTCAATTAATGTGTCTCATTCATAAAATAAAAGGCGTAAGACCAAAGAAATAAAACATAAATGAATCTAGTGTCGTCATTGTCATGATTATACATAAATCGTAGATGGAAAAATAACATCAATAAAAATAAAAATAACAAAACTAAGGATAACGATACATTTTAAAATAAGGATATTGTAGCCAAAATCTAACATTGGTATCATCACATTCCAGTTCCACGTCTCGTGTTATTAAACATCATTTAAACATTCGCACAATAACCACAATAAAAAAAAATTTTAAGCACAATGGGTTGACAGGAGACAATGTTATGAAATATCTGATGGAATAAATATAGAATACTGTGTGGAACCTTCTGTAGGTCTGACCAATCACGGCGCATGATTTGAGCACAAATTTTCAAGTTTACTCAAAGCATGCCATGTAATTGGTCAATTTTTTAGAGGAGTTTCGAATGCAGAGATTACACCAAGGCAGCCCTAATCATCTATTCTTAAACTCTGTAGAGTACTTCATTAAGACTGTCTTGTCCTACATGTAATAAAAGACGATAACGCAGTTGGGAGTTTACAAAACAAATTTCAATCAAACTGAATGTTCTTTTCAGGCATAAATGCAAAACCTGTGCCCAACAAATGGATTTGTAGAAAACAGTTGCAAAGCGAGTCTCTATATGAAAATTGAAAAATCTCAGTACTTTTTCAGCATTGGGACATTAATTTCCTGGGATTCCAAGTCCCACCAACATTTTTTCATCAACAAAAAAGTGAGAAGCAGACGGCCAGCGATAGCCAACAGTGAAGACGTCAGATAAGCTAATTTACAGAAACCGTGTTTACCATACTATTATGGCACAGCCTGGCCACGGGAGCTCAGCAGAACAACTTGTAGTACCTGTCGTGTGAACAAGAAACCTCCTATTCATAGAAAAGAGTATGTTTGTTCAGAAAATAATTAGTTCTGTGGAGGGTTACTGAGATATTTAAAGACTAAAAATTGAGTTTACTCTAACGCATTGCCATGACCAATGTCATTAAAATAGTCCGTCACAACTAGAACCACTGTTGTTCTTGATGATGTTGCTGTTGTATTTCTTTGGTGCTGATGTTTGTCTACTTGGTTTGAAACAATGAATTCAAAACCGCACAACTAAGAACGCGAAAAACAACCACTGTTGTGCAAGATAACACTGCAATTAAGTCATAACAAGTTGCTTTTGCTCATACAAAAGTTTAGCTGATAGCACTCCTTAACACCTATGGTCGGGGTAAACACCATGTTCAAAATACAATTTAAAATTAAAAATGATACTTATACAAAGGCTTGTGCCCTTCTAAACAACTCCTGCTGTGAAATGTACATGTGAAGATTTCGTGAAGAACCGCAGATATTCTGAGTCACTCATGCTGTGAACTTTTTTCAGTAATGGTCGGATACAGTGTACCCGCATTTTGAGAATCGGTTTTCTCCACTGAATAATGGGTATCAAACTAAGTTCTCAAATATGGGCACATTATATCCGACTATAGTCCTTTTTTCACCACCACCAATAAGCTATATCAAACATGACAGCTGATCTCATTCAGCATTCTGCCAATCAGAACACATCACCTCCAAACTCCAGAATGCTTCTTCACAGAATGTGCTAGTTGATAAAAAAGTTCGGTTAGGCAGATTTTTGTGGATAAGGCTCCAATTATCCTTACCAAAGTGTCTTCCAAGTGATGGTGCGAGTAAACTATCATAGATATTGTAGTAATAAAGCATGCTTTATTTGACGCTTTTCCTTAAAATCTAAACAAACTGCTTTTATTAAGGAAACCGTGATCGCCCACCCACTTTGCAGTATCAGTGTAATGTAGTGCCCACTAAAAGCTTATTCTTGACTGCTGAATGTGAAAATTTTGACCAAAATGGAATTATTTTTAAAAGAAAACCACACATTAATAGAGAGGATAAAGCCAAAAAAACATGCATTGGTACCTTAAACACCAAAATCTCAAATTTTACAACACCCTTGCACAATACCTTTCACTAGAGCACATAAAAATGTGAGGTCTCGTTAGTAACCAAAGAATAAAAATGAGAACTTAAGACTTAGGGTAACAACTGTACCCAGAGAAAGTCTCGGACTTCAGGCAAATTCAATTCACCACAATCAACAGGACAATAGCAGATCAAACAAAAAATTATTACTGGATACAAAACATGGAGGAGTAACTGGCAAGCATCAACATTTATCAAAACGGAACATTTGAATACTAATGTATATGACAATTTCAAACATTGTCACTGTTTTTCTATGTGATTTGCACAGGAACCACAAATTTGGGACAATAGTCCTCATTTGCAACTAAAGTACTGACCAGATCATTAGCTCCATGACATTAGCCAGATCTGGGTAACATCACAACTATACCAATCACATAAAATTACAGTGGCAAACAGTTGAAACAAAACTTGAGAATAAATACACATTCTAACGTATGTTATTCTTATCCCTGCCTATGGTTGGCCACTAGTACTCAATACTGAAAAGAAAAATAACTATGTAGTATCAAAACAAAAAGTATTCATTTCCCAAATGCCTACCACGAAAATAGAAGACTTCGTGTAGCAGATTTAATAGTTTCAAGTTTAACTTCCCAATTCAGTCAACTATGATGTGAAAAAATCAGGCGTAAAGTACAATCAGACTTCAAATAAGTGCCGTCATAACTTTCATAACTTCTCTTCACATTACAGACTGAGCCTCGTTCCGAAGGTCAACCAACGTGTAGTGTGCATCAATGCCTTCGACGACGAGTACTATGAACGACGCCGGGAACTTGTATAATGGCATGAACATGATAATAACAATAACAACAATAATCATGATCATAAGAGTAATAATAATAACGATGATGATGATAATGATGATGATGATGATGATCAACAACAACCCATAATGCAACTTTTAAGGAAGAGTGATTATGATAAGTGAACTGCTGCTAACTCAGCTCATTGAGAAAATCTCCAACTCAGCAGCTGATCCAGTTAGTAAGGGCACATTTTGCCTCCTTCAAATAACAAAATGATATGCACGTTTTGGTATTGGTACTTAAAGTGTCCAGTCCAAAATGAATTAAATTTTAGAATCAACAAATTCTCAGTAAGTGTGGCCAGCCAGCTACAGAAGACAGAAAATAATTTTTATACAGCCTTGTATCAACGCTACGGCAAGTGCTACCCTCTAACAAATCACAGCAAAAATCAATTACCGCTGTAAACACCAAAACAGATCTAACTTCATATCGAAGGAGTATCAATATCAAATTGGCAGCATCGATAATGGCTCGTGATGCCCTAAAAAATGTGAGGTCAAATCCCAGGAGATACTTACACAAGAGACATGAACGGGTTGAGCTGTTCCTACGGGTGGATTTTTCATAATCTCACTCGTGAAAAAATACAATGCATCCTTTGTTCAATTTTAATTCAATTTTAAAGGTTTTAAATCCCCTTCCAAAGGAATAGGTTATATAAAATATCCACAAAAGAACTCTTTAATGGAAGCTGTCCTTTAAATATGGGTGGTGTTTTATTATGACAACTCGTAAAAGGGTAGGTACCCTAATTTCCATGTAGCACACCTGTGGACACTATCCACCAGGAACAAAACAAAGTAACTTAGACTCATCAAAAGAGCATAACAAGACCAGATAATTCCATCTCAGGGAAAACGTTTGTTTGTGATTTGCGGAAAGTGATCTCGTCAGATGTGCTAAGACACCAGTGGACGATTGCATGAAACACTACCAAATAGGGACTCAACTAAAGTCCCTAAGTCATTTTGCATATTTGTGTCCTTATGGACTCACAGATGCAATATTTTTCTATCATTTCATCCGTATTAGGAGCTCCTCTTTGGTTAATGCCGTTATCTAATAATTGAACTAAAAACTGAGCCTAGGGTTCATTGAAAATAAATAGGGACTCAGTCCTTAAATTGGGGTGTTGCATGAAAAGATCCCTAAGTATTTTCGATAATATTGACAATTCAACGAAGAATTCCTTCTCGACTTGTATCAAAGTCAGAATCTGACTCAGTAATGAATCTAAAACAATTCAACAAAAGGCAATCGATGTTTTCACAAGTCCAAAAAATACGCAGTAGATTTAGAGAATTTAGTTGAGTCCCTATTTAGGACTGGAGTCCCTATTTAGGACTGTTTCTTGCAACCAGGCACATGGATCAGTTTTGTGAAAATTACTTGAGACAGAAAATTAGCCTTGCGCTCCACACAACTATTTCAGAAAAATTATCCAAACTTCACACGAGCAAACGTGCAAAGTTTCTTCGAGTACACACGTAACTGCTAGTTACTGAGATAATCACCACGAATCGTATCTTGATTGTGATGAGTTGGGAAACACTAACTTGGCTAAACCTTTTTTCCAGCAATTTGAAATGGAAGAGTAAGACCAATTTTTATCGTAAGTCTTGAGTCACTATCATGAAACGGAGCCCTGAACAACATTTTAATATGGAATCAAAACATAGAGTTTATGTTGAGCGCTCAAGAAAACTGAAGGGCAAACTGACACGCTGAATTTAGTAACCCCACTTAGTAACTTTTAAGTTGTAGAGGTCACCCAAGGACAAATTTGTGCTCCACTCTTAATATCAGGGTATGAGCACTTGAGAACACACTTCAGGAACATGGTTACTATGGATTATAGTAAGTGGAGGGTAGAAACATTTCTGAAGGATGGCTAAACAAATTGATAGACATTGCAAAGTATCTGTCATTCATTCGCATAGTAGCTTGTCACACTCATGCAACCACAAAGGTGACTGATTAATTTGTGATGACTCATGGTAAAAAAATCCTCCTATCAAAGTATCACATATTTGTCACGAAACAGTTAGCACGAAACAAGAAAAACTAAAGCACCACTGCCTTTATCATTGACCTTAATTTAACACCAAGAATATGAACAAATCATGATCGTCTTCAGTCTGACTGTGTAAAAATTTACGCAAAATATTACCAAGATGTATTGATTATTAATCATCAAACAGCCTAGGTATGCCAAACATACCTTGGCATAAGCATTCAAAAGAATAACAAGCAACACATTATTTGCATGTGAAACTAAATATAAGCGTCTCCTCAAAAGTTCAGTGAGCTTGACAAAGGTTGTTCAAAATCGGCGATCTTCCTTATTTAAACAAATCCACCCTCGTTATCACAGCAACAGCATTCTTTGTCTCTTAGTAAATTTTCGACAACTGTGATAAAGTTTAATAGAGTCCATTAGCCTGGCTGTAAGTGCAGTGGGTGTATTTATTTAAATCTTCAGTGAATTTTTGACAGAACAATATCCGGTTTGATCGGAAAATGAGAAAAAATTCTTACAAATTGCTCAGCATGAAGAGAAGATGATGGTGAAAAATGAAGGAAAGACTGCTTCAGTGCTATGAGACCTGTGGTGAAATAAATGACAGTGGTTTCCAATTCCAAAACCCTTTTCCCCCCATGAGATCACTGATAAGACCTCCACACTTGGAGTTCGTGAATTTGACAGGACTTCTTTTAAAGTATCTAGTTCCCATCTACTTGTTGGCTTTTCCCTTTGCACTTAGTCAGCTGACCATCATTACTGAAACAGGAAACCATGCCGACATAGCGCTAAAAATAAAAAATGTAACGAAGTTGCTATGCCAATTTCCTTTATTACCAAAACCAAATAACCACAAATAACAATCATAGTTGAAAAAAATAAGCGTGTTTAAAACCAACATTCTAAATTTCTTACAGAACAGTGGTTCAGTTTTAACTCACTGAGAGGAGTCGTCCTAGGCAGGATCAGTTTATATTTTACTGCAATTATAAATAAATGAGATATTATTAAATTTGAAATCTATTGTTCTAGATGACACCTTGGGCAGAACAGACAGACGGAAATGTCCAGAATTCTTCATTCTATACAATTGCGTGTATACCACAAAACTTCAAACATAGCGGCAAATTGGCAATGATTTTCAAACATGGCACTGCTTAAACATTAATTTTGAGAGACTGAAAATTTTGATGAACATTTTCAGCTTTGCTATTTCCCAAATAAATTCACAATGCAAGGGTCCATTTGACTAATCATAATCAATCTTTACATACGTAATTATTTAAAGGGATTGCCAATTTCAAAAGTAAGTAAAATGAACCACGGTAAATATTACAACAACATGTGCTCTGTTAATATTATGGAAAAGTTCTGTAACTAATGCCCTGATCTGGGAGGTGTCTAACGACCAATAAACATATCAGAATTAATGGAGTCAACACATAAGTACGTAAATGTTGGCGCTTTTGATTTAAAAATGCCAACAATTACAAACAAGCACTAAAACATGTTGGTGCAAGATCATAACACTGAGCGCACATGTTCAATTCCAGTTTTACCCATTACATCAGTTGTCATTAGAAAACCGAAAATCGGGCCGTTCAGTGGCATCTTGTACCCGGACAACACTTCTCTACATCAAGCGGGGAAAACCAGTGTCGCGGTCCACCCTCGATATCATGAAAGTTGATCTAAACTCCTAATATATTGTACAGGGCAAATACTGCATCGGCAATGAAATAGTGGCTGAAATAAACTGAAATGTCAAAGACAGTAAATGGTAATTTTTTTCAGGCGTTTGGCTTCTGAAATTGAACTCCACGTGAAAAGTTAGTGTACAATCCTTCCATCATGGAAGAAACATAAAAATTGGTCAAAACGCTGTGATGGGGTTTTTTGTTGACAACAGTTTTGATTGATGCGTGTTTACATGTATTGGCATTTGTGTCATTATATCAGACAAAAAGACTGAGCCTGGAGATTAACAAAAAAAAGATTGATAACAGGCCTTTCAAAACCGGCATCAGCATGTATAGAATACGGATTAAACAGGAGTTGGCTGCAATGTGCAATCTTTATAGCTGCAACCAATAGCGGTGGTGAGGCAAGGCATTGCCAGTGAGCAAATCAGAAGGATTCACACACTAGGGGTACTCCCAAAGAACAGGTACATGGGATAAGCATTCAGAAGGATGACCTTTTCACAGCCAGTTTTCCTATCAAATAATGCCTTTTCCGACAAATTTTCTACTTGTAAAAGGATCCACTTAACAGAAGTTCGAACATCAACAAAAGTTTCTTTTCCAACTACACACACTAAAGGTTTATCAGTCTAATATATCTTTGAAACTTTTGTTGCAAAAGATATGCTCATTTTTGACAACATGCTATCTCTTCTAGTCTCAGCTGGTTAATAATGGATTCATCTGACCAAGGATCTCTAGAATGACAGGGGTTGGTTTATGGAATTGAATTCTATAAAAGGGTAGTGTTTCTAGAACAAATTCTGTAAAAGGGTAGTGTTTCTAGAACAAACCCCAACGGAAGGTTGGCTTCATCATGGAAGCTCTGGAGAATTGAGTAGCTTCTTCAACTCCACTCCCTAAATAGGTGGGTATCCTAATAGACCTATCACAAGCTCCGCCAACCTTGCGAAAAATCGACAGACAAACAATAAGTTTCACCTGACAACGTGTTGTTTGTCAGGAAAAGGGCAGCTTGAAAACAAAGGCGTGTCAAGAATGCTGCATTCTGATTGGTCAATTAAGCTGTCACTCAAAATCAATTGTCCAGATTCACCCCATCAAAAATATCGGACAAGTACCTACCTCCCCAAGATACACATCAGGACACCAAACCTCTGAAAATCGATTAATAATTTCTAGGAAGCAAACATGTTTTCAACGGCACCTAAAAGTAGCAAAAATGACAACAAACTGATACAAAAACCATTAAGTGAATGATACTGCACCTAATGTAGATCAGCAAACTGCACCAGACTGTAACCTGCGCTCTGGTGGGATCAGATGGAGATAATTGGCCTCTGTTGAGGCTATCCTGTAAGTTTACAGAGAAATCCTTACACAAACAAGCCCAGATGAGTCTAGAGAAATAAACCAAGGTTGTCTGTCTTAACAGTTTTCCTCCTTAATGAGTTAATTTTCACTCATGTGTTTAGATTAGGACTGAAAACAGTTAACATGGAATGAAGGTGCTTAACCAGAGAAACTGGATTTCCCTAATTTATAGAGCAATTGAATTTCCCTAATTAATAGAATGATTTGAGTCAGTTGTCTATAAGTAGCTTAAGCTCTTCTCACTGCCTAATTCAATAGACAAGTGCTGTTCATTTGTGTAGGTGATTAAGTCACTTGATTTTAAGAGAGAAGTGAATTCCACAGATTACAAGGGAAGGTTACATAGTAAGAGTCTTTCATAAGAAAAGTAAAAGCTCCTGAACAGGTCAATGAAGTGACATGTATTTGTTACTACACCCTTTGAAATTTTTGTTTGCCACATTAAACGGTAGTATTTCATAAGATATGGTACTATTTTACTACGTTACAAACGGTACAACGGAGTCCACTTCACTAAAATATCATGCCGAATATTTAGAATATCCCGATTATTATCATGAAATGTCATTAAATCCGTATAAAATAACCGAACAGTATCATGATTTATTGTCACATTATCGAACATTGTCATTAACAAATCATCAAAATTGATACTCATTCCCTTATTAGCATGCATATCTTCGCTTTTCCACCTAAGCAAGTTGATTAATCTTCAATTCATTAGATTGATCAGAACTCGGCGCCAGTGGCAAAAGTCAGTCGTTTCCTGTTCTAGCTGTCTTACTCTCTGACTCTCACGGTCTACCTAAGTAAGATCAAGAATGGTTACGATCGCTGCTAAGTTGGAACGCGCTTAATGAAATATCATGCTAATTATCATAATTTATGTCGAAACCAAGGCTGTGCCATTAAGCCGGTTCTGCTGTATTATGAAAAGCGGAAGTCTTTTTTCAATTCATTTTTGGTGGCCAATTTAAAAATAGGTTACATTGAAATTCAGGAAATTTCATCTACATCGAAACTTACTCACAAGCGGCGCCATCATCATTTTCCGAGTACACTGTGGGAGGGTCGTGACAGCTCATTTTCTTGTCACTTGCTAGCCTTGTTAAGGCCTCCAGAGCACCCAGTCTACTTCAGGCAAGCCAAGAATACAGTTAAAGTTCCCACCCGACTGTACTGGCTTCCTCATTTGGAAAGTCACGCCTGTTGAGTAGCCTGATAGGTGACCGTGTTGTTACTTTCACATTTTAAAAAGGCTGCACAGAATACATAACATGCCGTTTTTTATTTTCTTATTATTCTGTACATAAAAATATGACGTATGTTGAAATATGGGTAGTGATTTGGTGGAGGCACGATCAGAGTGAAAATTCATCACTCTGATCACGCCAAGAATGTTGAACATGAAAATTTACCTAGTAGCACTGATTTATAAATTTCATTCTATGATTTGGCCAAAATCTGATTTAATAAACGAGTATTGTCCCTTCCCAATGACCGAGGTCGCCGAACGAGTGATCTAGATTTCATTTGTGACTTGCGTCGATAAAAAAAAATTATTGGATCATTCTTGCTTCATACTAGGTTGTTTTACTCAGTTTTGGTAATTACTGTAAAGTATGATCACAATATATATGTTAGCTTGCTATCAATTTTCGGTGAATGTAGTATTTTCGGTTTAAGTCAGCTGTTGACCCAGATAAGTGGGAATTCCGAGACAGTGAACCAGTGCAGAGACAGTAGTCTGTCGTCACACGTGACTTTATTTGTCATTAGCTATTTGTCAGTAGACCAGTTAAATCCCGTCTTGCGCAAGCGTTTATTGTACAGTGTATTTCTACACTACATGCGTCCCTACTGTACATTTCCTATGAACTCACAATATACACAGAGAGTGAGCACTAGGTGTTGTCGTCAGCGGACAACAAAATGGAATTAAAAGTATTAAAGACCATATGGATGAGAGGATCAACTTGTGCCCATGCTGCCCAGCCTTTGTTGCTAAGTTTCTCAACCTCATTTTTATGGCCAATCATGGGCTACAACAGATCCATGCCATATAGTCTCTCGGTGAAAGTCTAGTCACTTGCGTACATCAGAATTGATAATTGGCCATTGATGCGACTAAGACAAATTATCAAGTTACACATCCATAAGTTATCTGTGAAGTCACAAATTTTTTTCGAAATGTCAGTCATCCCACAATGCATTTGAAAAAAGACAGCAGCACTGTAGATGAAATGCCCCTAGACTGGAAAGACAAATTCATTTAGGGACCAAGTGAGTGACAGGTGAAAGTATAATGTTGCCTACTGGCTGTCACTCCTAAAAACTGATGTCAGAAACAGTAGAAGCAATGACTGTGATGGGCTGGAATTACAAGTTCTGGTTACACCAGATCTAATTCAAAAGTGACATGTGAAATTTCAACAGTCACTGGAAAATTTCATCAATTTATGAAACAACAAGGTGAACAATGAAATCTTGTTTCTTTTATTTTTTGCACAAAAATTCAACCACAAATTCATTATTTATCATTTTAAGTTTTAAATACGATAGGTGTAATATTTTAAGAAATCGTGGGCATTCACAACAAATTGCTTGAAAAAATAATCCCGGATCAATTTTGGCAATTATTTTTGTCCGAACTTAGAAAGATTTTACTGCATGTTTCCGTCAGCTGGTTCAGTGTTAACTGCAGACAATATGGCAATTCTTCACTAATATAAAAAAATGTTTCGTGAAATGATGATCTTTCTGTTTTTCAAGGCTGACTATTTTAGGAATACTTTAAATACAGTAATCAGTTCTTTCACACCAACTAGACAATACAAATCATGATAAGAATGAAGTGAAACTTTACTTATGTGGCGTGGCGAAAGAAAAATTTTAGTTGTGCACTATAATACTTACTCTTAACAGTGTCGTATTGCAATTTTAACTGGGATGTCAGAGCTGCATGTCTCGCCAATACAAGGGAATTCACTGCAAAAAACGCTTTGAAAAATATTTTTTATTTGAAATTCATGAGTTTTTTAAACAAATGTCATTCGGTCACAACTAGTTAAAAAGAACTGAGGGAGACGAAGCAACTGTCAAACCACGCTTGCCTTTTCTGAACAATGTGTTGACATCAAGCAGCAATTATTAGAAACAGTGAACAAAGCATGAACATTTAACCCCCCACTGATAATATTAGATTTCTTTCCAGTATCATGTGAGCGTTATTTAGGCTAAATATAGGATACACAGTAAAACTTGCATAAGACATATCCAATCCCGCCAAGAGATTTTATTGCAGATATAGTCTAAATCTGACTTTTCTGAAGGGCCACTGGTGCACAAACTGGAAAAACTGTACTGCTAAACTCCAAAGCGTGAGCAAAAAAACGACTTAAGACGATTGTCCAAGTTATGCAGGTTTTACAATACATGAAATCTAATTTACACAGCATCATGTCTAAGTTGAATAAAAGACAACCTTCATTCAAAACTGGATCTCTTCCCACTTGTTACATTGACTACAGGTAATTAAGAAAGGTTAATTAGGTTGACAAACAGCGTATACAACATGCTTTAGTTAAAGACACCAAACAATGAATACTTTATTACTCTGAACATCATTTTTAGTTGGCGTAGGTGAGTGGCAGATCTACGTTTTCAGTAAGGGCAGTTTATGATTCGAGCAAATCCGAGGCGCATAGCGCCGAGCAGACAGAAGGTCGGGAGGGACTTTCCCCCTACCGTGTAAGATTTTTTGTGGTTTTTAGTAGCTGATTTCATTTTTCTGGCGAAATTTTTTTCAATTTATATTTTTGATTCTGTCCCGAGGGGGAGTTTGAACCCCCCTGTAGATCCCCCTCTGGTAGACTACTTAATCTATCATGGGCCTTGATTTGTCTCCCTAACTGCAGCAAGGAATGATTAGATTTCCCTCATGCTGGAAATCCAACATTAATACCTAGAAATAAACTCAAGTAAGTTGGCCTATAATGATGTAACCACATTTTTACATCAAACACAATGTTGCAATTCACTATGATGGCTTGAGGATTAGTTCCACATCCAAACACTAGGTGGAGAAGCATGATCCCTAATGCCTTGTGGCTATCAAAACCCAACGAGTTTTTACTACTAAATAAAAAGTGTTGCTTTGTATAAAACTGATTTACAACCAATAAAACTCTTAGCCAATAGTGTTCTTATTTGTAAAATATTTTCATGGATTTGCTGCATCAGTAACTCAGAGTACCGAGCACAAAAACCATACGCAGTAATTCCAAAATTTATCCAAAGTGAATACAGAATTTGGTCAAAATCTTTAAAAAAATCCTCGATCGGGTTGAATTTTGTTACTAAAAACCTAGAGAGAGTGTGGATGATATTTCAAATCTTTACGTCAAACAAATTCAACCAAATGAAGGCTGAGTAAATGGCGAGTATTTTAGACCACCACTGGAAACAAAAGTCAACTACAAAAATATTCCTCAGTTGTGCGTTGGATTTGCCACAAAGAAGAATTATTTTCTTTTGATTTTTTGAAGCTGTCTGCCCTTGTTACAATTAAAAAAATTATCAAGTTTTGTTTTCGACAAATGGCAAGCCATGTCACAAATGATGAATTTATGTTAATGTGTAATTTTATTCAGAATGTTGAAAACAAAAAAATTCCATTGTTGACCAACATTCTCGGGGGGTAGAGTTTCGCCAAGATAGCTTAGTGATCACGTACTTTGCTTGCAATACATAGAAATGTCTCGCAGTCTTGCGAGTTCTTGCTTTTTTCAAAAAAACTAGTTACACAGCACGCATGCCTGGATTGTACAAGTGAAAAATTGGTTGTTGGTACAATAACGCAATTACCCAACATGCACTGCAAGGTCAGAGGAGATTAATTTCGAATGTGCACTGCATAATTTCCATATCCTTGTGCTTTGTTTGGCAAACCATGAGCAAGTCCCATGGCTACCAACAACAAATACCAGAATTCAGGGTGCACAGCAGTAAACATCCTTGTTGAAAAAAAGCAAGTTATTTCCCAACAAAATTCAGTCAACTACCAACTGTCAGGAATAGATGATGGTGATGATGTCCAGATGTTCACAAGTGGTTTCATACCACATGACTCTGTAAGGTGCAGATCTCAGCCCAGAATTAGATAATGCTGACAACCAACAATTTCAGGAGGAGGAATAACAAAAGTGATTGAGAAATTAACCCAGTCAATTAAGGGTTAATTTTGGTGAACAGCCATCAGAGATGTAATTACAAGGTCAGCAACAACAACTAGGGCTATTAGGACAATACTTTTCACAGGTTCAGAGCGAGGGTCGCATAAACAGAAAGGCACATTAAATTTGTTAGCAGTGTTCAGCAATTCAGAGTTGAAAGATATTTCACTATGTTCACATAAATAGCCAAAACGTCAGCAGTTTTTTCAATGGCAAAAATGCTCCGTGCAATCGATTGATTAATGCAACGATAAACACAGGCTTCCTTCTGCACAAGTGTGTCCTTTGATTTGGTAACAGAATACTCCATCCTGGTGTTACGAAAGATAGCCAATAGGTGGTGCTGTAACAGAGTGTGCAGCTACAAAAAGTCAAATGAAAACACCAGCAGCAGTTTACACGGGTGAGAAACAACATGACCGCCGGTCCTCTAAACAGGACCTCCGGGGATCAAATGGGACCGCCGCACCAGAAAATGGGACTGACGCACCCAAAAACATGACCGCCCCACCACAAAACAGGACCGCCGGGGACTAAAACCGCAATAACTAACAGGCTAAGATTTATTACCGTTAGGCCTACACAGATCATACAATGGGGCTATATACGTATGCATATGCAGGTCTTGTGCCGATTAATCCACCGAAATCTTTTGTGAGCAACAAAGGACACTTCGCTTTGTAATACGCGGCGCTTTTGAGTTTTACTCATCACCAGGCTCCCGGCTGCGGTATGT
>NMRA01000001.1:1606261-1759286 GCA_002633005.1 Phoronis australis
TCATCATCTTTCGAAAGATGTCTCAAAATTTTTCTGAGGAAATGGCGCGTGCACATGTCACTTATTATTACAACAGTTCATTAGATTGTTTTTCACTCAAGCGGTTGCAAACTGCAAGGTGAGTGTTGGTTGACGCCTAGATTTTGCATGCGCCTGCATCGGTCGCGCGCTCTACTACATGTTGATGTAAGTTCCACGACGAGGTGACGAGCAGAACTACCCGGGCTGTGGGCAATGTCGGGGATGTAACGGAGCTCAATAACGCAAGGCTGTCAAGCTTTATTTTGGCGATAGTCTTTACACAGCTATCTGACCGGTTACGTCATAACCCGCAGTATCACACAAAGGCCTTAACTACTCAGTCCCCGGCGGTCCTGTTTTGTGGTGGGGCGGTCATGTTTTTAGGTGCGTCAGTCCTGTTTTGTGGTGGGACGGTCATGTTTTTAGGTGCGTCAGTCCTGTTTGGGTGAGTCGGTCCGATTTAGAGGACCGGCGGTCATGTTGTTTCTCACCCGTGGTTTATGGGTGATTCAAACTGCCAGCAGAGCACCAGTTAAGTTAGTTTGCCACCACTTTATTGATTTTATTTGTGCACCAGAAGAAAGTAAAAAATAAGAATAAGTTTTTTGGGAATTATAAAAAATGTTGCCATGTTAAAAGCAAATGATTTGGAAAAAGATTTTAACTAAATTTAATGGGTTTGAAATCCGATTTAATTTTTTGCAACAAAAATAGCAGAAATTATAAGTTCCAAGTGTTTCAGTGAACCCTGTAGTAAAGGATTTGTTATCAAGGCTATATTTAAAGATGCTCTAGGACAACTAGCTTCATGCAGCATCAGTGTAAATGCTTAATCACTTTTTATTTCATACTGTTTGGTCCTCGTGTATACTGCTTGGTTCTGCATCGGCATTAGTTTTCTAGTAAAGCACGAGCTTTTCACCCTGACGTGGTGAAACCCACATTTTTGGAGTTATCACATAATAGTCTTGCTGACCAGGTTATGAATGTAAATATTAAGCTTTTTCAAAATAAATAATGACCAAAAAGACCAGAGTTCCATTTCATGAAACTATTTTAGCCTTAACTTAGACTGAAATAACAATGCTGTCATTCCATCACGTCACGTTGCGCTTGTTGAACAATGCTGTTGACATCGTGATAACAATCAAACTTGAGACTTAAACTTTCATGAAACAGAACCAAGCAACCATTTTTTAAAATACTGGCACAATGGGGTTCGTGGCTTCAAGTTCCTGTACATTCCAAAAATTCCATCCTCATTCAACACTTATTCTAATTTTGTGTCTCCCCCCACAATGGTTGAAAGAAGTGACTTCAGATAGTCTGCCACTCAATCATTTCAGCCACCCTGCCCTGTCAACTATTTTGCATTTGCCCCCACTGTTGAACTTGGACAATCTTTTCTTATGAAAAATGTGTCTGTGCACTTCCTTTACTTGAACTTGAAATTTTCTTACCTGCCTTGTAAATCTGTCACAACATACACTTGATTACAGGCCTCGTAAGGTCAACGCAATAAGAATCGGATTGGTTGACTGAAGGCAGTAAGACCTCATTGGTCAATAAAATAAAACTGTTGAATGAAATTATTCACGCACCAAAGGTGTAACATCATTAGGTGAGTCAGATCCGGCCCATGGTCCATAGGCAGGCCTTCACCAACCAGTTGTCCTGGGCGTCCAAAAAGACACTTCAACTCAAATTTAGATTTCCCTTATTATGTAGCTAGGACGTCCTCTTCAGTATTTGGGTGCCTTAGTAAAGTAAGTAAACGGACACTGGTGTCAATTTAAATTTGCTCTTAGCAGCTCTGGGACTGAATTGAGGGGCACTGGCCTATCCATAATAAAAATAGTTAAATGATGCTGTAAGATTTAATATCCTTCATTATAGACATGTCTCCATAGTAACATGCAACACTATTTCAGCAATTTGACTTGAAGACATAAAACAGTCTCACGTCATTGATCATGGACACGCTACGATCACATATTGAGAAACTAATTTTGGAGGCCCTATTATCAAAATCTTGGATGAACCCATGGTCACTGGTTGACGAGAGCCCAATAATCCTTTTAACAAGTTCTTCCAACATAGGGAACATACCAAAACGCATACGGCCAATATAATGGAGAAAATCTCCAGCATTGCTCAATACGCAGTATATAGCTAAATCTAATGCTTATTCACAAACAGCTTGAGCTTCCTCTTAGAGGAATGAATGCAAATTAATCTTCAGACGTTCTTACATCACAATAAGGAGCACTTCTAATCTGCCGACTCAGGAGCTCACAGGCTCAGAGTCCAATCTCTGCACTCGACATCATCGAGTTTATTGTAGATTGAACCTAGGTGTCATTAAGTACGAACTTGGATTACGTACTTACAGTACACGCCAAAAGTAATCAGACAGATTATCATTTCCACAATGTGACCGGTCATTCTAGCTACTCTGATTGTTAATGCCGCTAGCACTCTGCCTTCATGACCAAGAATACTGGGTCGATTATTTTTGGCGTACACTGTGTTTGCATACTTCGTAGTGTACTTGATAACAAAATCCAAGACTCAAGTTCACAGATTAATAAAACAGAAATTACAAGTGAAATTAGTGATTGGATTTTTGGCCATACCTGGGGACTCTAATTGTTTATTGAAGAATCAATAGTTAAAGCTATCTTTTGTCTTAGGGCTTTGGCTTTCAGTCTGCTGCCCAGCAGGCTACGTAAAGTTCTGTCTTTTGGTTTCAAAGTGTACAGGATTTTCTAGCTTTCAGTCGTAGCAATATTTCATGAGAAACAGCTAAGCCATTAGAAGACTGATTTTTAGCCAAAAATCAAAAAGACAATGGATTCTTAGAGAAGCAATCCCCTGGTCTGACAAAGTCATAGTAGGGAGCTTATTTGTGCAGCGTGGAATGAAACACCATGAGCATCACATTAGATTGGTCAGAACAGAGTGTCACGAGACTCTTGCAATCCAGACAAGGACACAAGGGAAGAACCAGATGATCTTGCACACAGGAAAAATTACGCACTGCCTACAACAGTCACAGGAAAATTGAGAGAAATAGATGCTTTTTAAACTTTTCAATTAGTTTCACTTTGTGAAATGTCCACACGCTTTAAATTATGTATTCCTTCCTTGTAAAGATGCTAGTTCTCAATGGTATTATCATTCACAAAGACACCTTGACGCCACATAAAAACAGTATATTTGTAAAAATTTTCCTTCATTATGTGTAGGATAATGAAAAGAAAATCCATGCCATGTCTAAGCAAAAAAACAACAGCCAAAGCACAACAATGAAATGAACTTCTTCCAAGAAAAATCCACACATTCATGTAGTCTTAGGAGATTTTCATTCTTAGCAACAATGAAGAAATAAATTTCTTTCAGGAACAAACGCGCCTTTCCAGCATTTTTATGACTTTCAACAAAGAGTGAAAATGCCCGTCTTAGCTTATTCAATTAAACAGAACAATTAAGCAAAAGAAAGCAATTTGCAGGTTGCCTCTATCAATCGAATTCATACAAAGCAAAAAGGTGGAAAAATGCGGAACAACAGATAGGAAATGAATTCTGTGGCAATCACAACTATTCAAATCGGTAATGCACAATACGGGTATCTATGGCAACCAAACGATGAATACAAGCAATTATATGTACTTTCTAGAAAAGATGCCACAGTTTATTACTGCAGTAGTTGTACTGATAATTGTTTTAGGAAAGTCTTAAAATAAAAGACATTAGCACCATCGATTCTGTAATGCCATGAAATAATGGCGAAAGTACGTCTACGTAATTGTCCTACCAATATCCTGTTATCCTACCAATATCCTGTTATCCGTACTTCACATAAACATACAGCTGTGAAGCATGAACACTTCAGTGAACAATTCACGCTAAATAATTCTAAATGTTGGAAAAGTTTAACAACTTACGGTTCAGTCGTTCATCAAAAATGTTCTGTGTACAACTTGTGCCCCATAAATCAAAGCAAATACGCACAAAAACATTTGTCGATTCCACTTTTCAAAGGCCAACGACATCCTTGCCACAACGAATATTTCATAAAGTTTGGCATCTGCACACCACAAACCTGGTGCAAAAAAATGAAGCAGAAAAATCTTAAAGGTAGATGAACTGCTTCACACAAATAGGAGAGGTCAATTGCTTTGATTTGATTTGATGACACATCACAAAATCACATCATGAGAAAACTGTAAGTTCCTTTTTCTTGTTCTATTGTTATACTGTGATTACCTGAAGGAGGTCATAGGTGATATTTTGACTTAATAAATCATTTCATTCTTTTCATCTAACCTTGAATTGCTTATTCTCACCAAATTTTTATATTTCAGTAGATGACACTGATCATGTACATACTTTTTAAAAACAGAATCATCAGCGCCCCCAGTGGCTAGTTTGTGAAGGCCAAGTTTAACAGATAAGAAACAAATGAAAATAGTGTGCAAAAATAAACAATTAAATAACAGACTAAACTGACACACTGGCCCCAAAAGAGTTTACTAAGTTTAATCGGTTTAAGAACAGCACACAGTCTGACTTGAGATTCGATAAGTTTTTGCACGTCCTGATCCATCATTCTGCATTTTATAGCTAATGGTAGCCTCACAAAACCCACTTAATCAATAAAATTCCACCAATACAATAATTTGCCGTCTGTGAAAAAAACGTTTACCTTGCATTGAATTTGCAGCACCTCATCAATGAAAAGTTAATGGGAACCCTCAAATAGTGATGATGAAACCTGTAACGGCACAGTCACTGGTACTGTCGGCTGGTCAAGTGAGGGTTGCCAGTCAGTCAAAATAGTGCAATGTTTACTTTAAATCTCCTTATGTAACCAGGAATTTGTTGCCAATGTGAAGTGAATACCAGCACAGCACCACTGGGCACCATTAGTGCGATTTAACAAGAAAAGAGATTAATTCCTCACTTAGAGTTAAATGCAGGCCCCATTAATGGTTGTCTCCAGGAAGAATGTCAAGAACATTTTGTTAAAATCTCTTACCTAATGGCACTGCACCGTTTTTTTAGAGTGACACATAAACCTGCTGAGAGAAGATGTAGACGCTGAGAGGAGGTTCCAGGAATAATTCAATCACAGCTAAGTCCTTCCACTTCACTGAACAGGGCTAGAGAAGGGAAATCTGAAGTGATGCGCTCAGCCCACGTCACTAGGGGTTATTTATAGATGATCTGATGTCGCAAGCAAGACATGTGGATGAGATGGCTATTGAGTTGTTTGCATTATCCAGGGGGGCACTTTGATTTTATTCTGGCATACTGGGAGTTGTCACAACAACCCAGGCAAGACTTGGAAAAGGCAGTTCTGAGTAGCTTGTATTATACAGGGAGGGGTTATTTGGATTCTGTTCTGGCATACTGAGAGTTGACACAACAACAGAACACATTTCACAAGCCACTGAAGTGGTCTTGCTCCTACATGATCATTTTTTTAAGAAAGTTAAAGACAGATGTTAACTTAGCAAATTAGGGGACACTGTAAAATAAGCTTTTAGGCAACCTTGAACAGTAGTTCCTTAATTAATCAAATTTTGATTAGCTTAGTGATGCTAAACTCAATTAATGTAGAACAGCGGAAATATATTTAAGACAGCCGCCATCAGAAACTCGGCCCATTTCACAGCACCTTGAACTTTATTCAATAGACTTGCAAGAACAGTGAGCTTCATGACTTCTCGATATCACAAACATTGATCTAACATCCTTTTTGTGTGGAGCAGATCAATTACCACATTAGCGCAGGCTGAAGACTTGGTACGAATAAAACACTGGCTGAAGTAATATGCAAATTTGTGGATCTAAACTGGTAATTTGTCAAACTGTTTGGTTTCAGATCTGAATAGAATTTTTAGAGAAAAGTTACCTTAAGATGCATTTTTCATTGAAAATTACAATAAAATTTAAATTTTAAAGAATTATGTAACAGAGTTCAGTTTGTTGATAAGTGTTTTGATTCCGGCAGTGTTCACCTTTAAAGGGCCTTTCACACTAACGTCAAGGCGTCGATGTTTTGGGAGTAGCAGTCAGTATGAACGCTTAACTCCGGTCCTAGATCGAAGTTGCCAATTAACTTCGCAGTAAACAATGGATTTAAAAATGAAGCGTCGACGCTATGGTGCAGTATGAACGGTCAACTTCGGCTTCATCGAAGTTATCGCCAGGCGCCACTGTTATCGTCAACACTTACAGGGTAGTGCCGTTTCTAATAGTTGTTTATATTTTGTTCTAATAATCACCAATTGAATTAAAAAATAAGTTTTATGTCAATCAGCACATGTAAATATTCCCAAAAAATCTTAGCGTGCAGCGCTACCTTACGATTACTTCGATGACAACAGTGTCACCTACCGTTTACTTCGAAGTCCGTTAACTACCGAAAGGTTTAGTTAACTTCGCAGTTTACGTTGACGCTCTGCTCAGACTGGAATTAAGTCAGTATGAAAAGGCCGTTAAGGTATTCACATTCCTCTGAACTGGGTTTTAATAACTCTTTGAAGTGTGGTAGACAATTGGCATTTAAGTCCTGATAACATAAAAAAGCTACAGGAAGGTTTAACAATGGACTACATTATCTGGATCTACTGTCGTCTGGAGTTCACACTGAACAAGATACATTTGTAGTGAAGATCATAAATACAAAATTGACGAGATGAGGTAATTATTAACAATCATGCATTCATTTTTACATACAAAGATCGTTTTTTGACTGAAAAACAAACCATAAACAAATATACAGCTTTTTCATGTTTTTCAGACAGCAGAAGAACAAACAAAAGCAAATTATTACATTTGACTTAATTTGAGAATACTGTATACTATGCCACAGGCAAAGTTGGTGTAATATTCAAAAAAGATTCTACTCTTTTGCACTTGCCTAACAAAATTATGTACCAAATTTACAGCTCATAACACATTTGTGTAAACTAATGACTTCTTTCTGGTTTTTTCAGAACTTGAAACCAGTTAGAATTTAGCATTACTGCCAAACAAAGATCAAAGACTACCATTCACTTTTTGTTTTTAGAAATTTTCCAAACCTTCGTGAACAATGAATTTTGAAGTAGGGTACAGTCACAGGGTCATTTTTCAGAATTTTCATTGTTTAGATGTCAATGTTGAATGTTGAACTAAAGCCAGACTTAAAAAAAATGCTCATAAGATCTTGACAAAGGTACATGTACGATTTTCAAATTGGTAATAGAGTTGACCAACTGCAGTAAATTCTGAACCATTGCCACTGAATGATTTTGATGCTCTTATTGGTAATGAAAATCTTGAAATGTAAATCTTTATCCATAGAGGAAAGTTCATTATAATTGATAAACTAAATCTGTTAAATAGTAATGTAATTCAGTCGCCATAAGAAACATTACGAGATCGAAATTTTAGACTCAGGCTTAATGCATTTTGTAAAGAAACATCAAGATTTCTCTAGCTCAAATACAAGTTTCGTGATACAATTTTACAGACAAAAACACAACTTGATACTCGGAATAGCCTGAAGGCTAGCGACAAATGTCATTCAGGAAACTGCCCAAAGCAAGGAGGCTTCTGTTTGGGTAATTTATAAAATTCTGGCAAAAACCTGGTAGCAACAAAAGGCTGTAAGTCATGAAACTCTTGTAAGACCATCACCATCAAAGTTCGGAAATTTCTTTTCTCAGGGGCTGTTGATACGTCTTTTAAGAACCAGAATTTGGGAAAAAAGTGTTCAAAACATTGCAAAAAGGTGATGACAGATTCGATTCCCATCGTTGGTGGCCCCTAAATTAAACTCCACCTGGGGCCCCTATCTCTGTAGAGTGTGTATACATCCACTTCTGAAAATGCTTATATGGCCAATCAAGCAGACTCATGTCAAGCAAACTCTACTAAAGAAGAGCCAGGAGAGCATAGCCCACACATAAATGTAGAGGGATGGCTGCTGAGCCCTCAAAATTATGATGGCGTTTATACCATCTCAATTGGATAACTGCTAACAATGTTCAAACCAAAGCTCCAAATGCATGCCCGCAAAACTGGAGAAAATGCATCTCCTACAAAACCTAGAACAGCTGAAAAAATATCACTCAATGCCAAAATTCTGAATGCGGGATAATCACATCAAAATTATCAAAAGGGAATCCAGAGACATGTGAGTCCCCAGTGGCCACCAAACACTACGCGCCCCTCGGGGAAGGACACTCTTGTTCAACACTTGATCAATGTGAATACAAGGGTTTATTAGACCACTTTTATTCAAGCTGAAGTAATTAGGCAGATTGGATCACTGCCATACGACCCAGTGTACTAAATGAACATAAACTTGATCACTACCACAGCACAAACTAAGAATCTAATTTTACTGCAACCATGAATGAAGAATCGATGTGGCATAAAACAAGCAACTTGCGTGCATCATTTCTCCATAAGAAATAACAACAAAGAGCATTTCAGCCTATGTAGTCCTAAATCTGCGGGTTAATTAGCACAATATATTGGTCAAAATCGGCATCAAGTGCCAATACAATTTTGATGCAGCAATGGGACCTCGCTAGGCGGTTGCCAACGTTAATATGCCAGAAGAGCACGGTGAGGTAAAAATGATCACTGGACACCAACTTAAGTAAGACATTAAGCGACCTTACAGTTACAGTACCCCAAATGTTTCAGTTTTACTGATAAAATTTGTGAAAGACTATGACATGACAACTTATAAAGAGTTAATTGAACCTTCCTTGATTTTACGACAACAACTCCTTCTAAATCAGCAAGTGTGATGAACAATGTGATGCCTGGGATAAACTCATTTATGATCTATACTTAAACAGGATCACAACAATCTAAATGAAATTAAAGAAGTCTCATTGCCTGCCTATTGCCACAGAGTAGACAATTGTACACCGGGGGGGACTCTGAATCAATCTGTAGTTTAACAGGCTGCATTCTGTGGCCGCCTTATCGCAAAATTATTAGCTCACGCCAACAAAACAAGACACAAAACTACTCAGACTATGGTCTAAGTGTTAACCGTCATGTTAACAAGGCATTTACTCAATGAGAAAGACAGAATGATGATTATACAGTAAAAACAGTGTCTTCTTACAGAGAAAGACAATCAGCGTAATCACATACGCACGATACACAGCACAGCGTGTTAATGTGCAATGGATTGCTCATGAAGGAAACTTTTCTCCCTTCGTGTCACGGAAGACATTAACGAGAATAATGGAGTTTCTCAGCATTGACTGTGTATGTACGATGGTTCCTGTTCAACTGAGAACATGCAATATGTGGGAGGTGGAAATCGTAACAGAACGTCTGAGTAACCGAAACATTACATTTACTAACAAAAAAGTCAAAAGTGCACTCAGCCCTTCCTATAGTTTTAAAGTCCAAACAGTTAACAACCAACGGTACTAGCACATTTTATAAGTACGGTCTTTGCCAAGGTGGTCAAAAGTTTAATTTTAATTAGCACACGGTTCGTTAACATATAGCTCGCTAAAGCAACCTAATATGAACAATTATGAACTTTACCTCATTTATGTTTTCAGTCCTCTAACAAAAAACACAGCCTCATGTTTGCAGTAATGTGCCAACAACCGTCTTAGTTGCGACCAGACGACCTCAGCTAATCAACTGCATTAGTAGGATCTCTAGCTTATAGTAAAATTCTTGTGTTTAGGACAAAAATTCCTAAAATCATTATTTTGTACTTTTCAAAAGGCTTATCACTGATTTTGCAACAAACGCTCAAAATTTTAACAAATGCTATTTAGTGACAGCAATGCTTTACACAGAATGATAGCAATGAAGTAAATTATCCTTAAATAATATTTTTGCTGAAAAATTTTGACAAGCAAATCCATTTGTCCGTCATACTGTGTCATCCAACGTGAACACAAACTAAATGCATTCATGAGGCGAGATGAATGGATGAAGTGAACTGCTCGTGTTAGCATGACAATCCATCTACATTCCAAATAATCCAAAGTGGCACCAACAAAAAACAAATAGGACAACTAGTTTACTTTGCTCCCCACCAGCAGGATTGACTTTTAATACATACTCAACTTTTAAGAGTACTGACTGAATCTGTGCAGTTCGTTGAATATTTGTAACATGGTTCATTATAGTGTGTTCGTTAACACAGAATTCATGCTGTGAGACCGAATGTTCAAGAGAACCAACAATAAAAGTACAGTAAAAAGCTTTAACAAGATTGAATTTATAAAATAGGATTGAATTTGTGAGGTACGATTGATATTTATTTTAAACAGAATTGATTTATCAAATGGTATTGAATTTATAATATAGGATTCATGTCTAAAAGTAATTCTTGCACTTTCTACTGTCCATATGTGACACATAAATGTACTTTCTGTGAGCAGTTACTAATAACATAACATCATCTCCAAAGACATATTTAAGAAATTACGTCGTTATTACCAATTAAATTTTCCAAGCGACGCGGGACAAATCCCCCAGGTATCACAACAATTTTTTTTTCTCCGGCAAATTACTCAAAGTAGATGTTCACTGCGGTGAAGTCCCACCACTGTGGAACTCTGTGGTCAGGATAAGTGAACTTTATATCCTCATTTCAGAGAAGACAAGGAACATCACTTTTAAAATGCTTTCTTGTTTGTAAATTCTGTTAATTGCTGTTACTTATTACTCGATATTTTGAACGTTCACAGCAAAGATATAGTACATTGTTAAATGAAAAGAACACTTAGGTAAAATCTTAGTTCAATTGCCATGAAACTAGTTGGTACGTTATTTCGCACTCCATTCCCCTTTGACTAACTAAAATTTAATGACAAAGTCAAACCCTGTTTTCAAGTCTACAAAAATACAATGGCAGTCATGTAATAAATAAAATCACTGACGTCATCATCGTGTACATTTTCAATGATTCATGACAATTTAGAAAGGAGTGTCTGTACAAGCACAGACAATTTTTGATTTAAGACAGTTTGACACATGTGTGTGACCTACAACAATAAATGAATCATACTTTTATAACGTTTATGAATGTATTTAGGCCTGATGCATCTATATTTGAAATGATGCTTTTAAATCAAGAGAATTTTTCTACTCAATTGTTTCACACACAGGCGCATGTAGCTCTTTCATGTAAATAAGCATATGCATTGATACCATGTTTTGCCTTTTCTTGGTATTTTTCATTTGATTAATTGATATCAAAATTGAGTAGAAGGCAATAACTGTACTTTTGTAATGGATGCGATTAAGTTTCATTCAAATGCTGTTTTAAAAAACTTGCTACTTAGTTTTTACGAATATGTTAAGCACATAGGCTAATGTTCTTAATTATGAATACTGCCGTAGGGCCAAATGCTGGCACATGCGTTCCGGGTTTGGCTACTCAGAGTCCATATAGGATAATATAACAAATATCTTTTTAGCCACAACCATAAACTTTTTGTTAAACTGTGCATAGTTACAAAGACCAACTGGGGAAGCTGAAAGACTAAGAGAAAGGTTCACAAAGACCTTGGGTGACAATTTCAAAAAGCCTGTTGTGTGTGAACGACACCCATGACTTAGAAAAATTAGCAAAATTCTAAGCCACTATGCTGACTACATGCGTATGTAAAGTAATCCTAACATCCTAATAAAACTCCGAATTAAAGATTACTGAAACAGGTCCTTCCTTAATTTCTTAAAACTAGACAGATTGATTTTATCGTACATACCTATTTATGTAACGCAAGCAAAAAATGATCTACACCATTCACCAAATTACGAAATAGTGACATTTTGCTACTAAATGAACTCTAGTAAGCATTTTGCATTACGCACACTAATTGTGACTGCCTGGTGAGAAACAAACGCTGCTTGAATATTGCATTCTAGCTTAGTTTCTTTTTTGACGAATCTGGTAATAAAACCACTGGCAATCACTTCTTAATAACAAGTACTTGCAAACAGCAATAGTCAATTCTCGAAAATCTCTTGAGACCAATGATTGGATACTATTTTCAGTGAATAAATAATTGGCAATCCTCTTGCATATCTGAAAGTAGAATCCTAATAAGTACCAATCAAAAATAAGCGCGAAGTATCAGTGACACATCCACTAGAAAAAACACCAAGGTAACAAAATCTAGCATTGGCTATTTTTGCCATCACCACTAAAAATAAAACGGAGCAAGCATTGCTGATCAAGACTACTACTGTGACCAGCAAGAATTTAATGGCAACCAAAAGTGTAAAGGACAGTGCCTGCTCAGTCACTAAATCTTGTGCACATAAGTCAAGATCGTACATTGTGGAAAGAATGAGAAATGCATATTCTGGTGCACTTGTGAAAGCTGTGCAGGATTGGTTGTGGAACACCCTCACATCCACACCCTCACCAGGAGTGTTTTCTGCTCGAACCAAACATATGGTCTCAGATGAGGTTTTGGGGTATGGAGATTATATCAGGCCAAGGGAAGTTAAAAGGTTTGTTGTTTGTCAACTAATCTGAGACAGTATTGGAAGCTCTTCCACAAACATCCACGACAGATATGGAAGACGACAGTAAATATCTGAATTTTTAAGTTTTCATTTTTTGGAAAATAACTAGTGAAATTGACACTATCAAACTATATCATTGTATTCAAACATGAAAGTCATTTTTGACAAAGAAATATTGGAATGCGAGCATTGAGAACATAGAGTCCTAAAGAAATGGACATGAAACGTAAAAAATCTTTCTGAACAACACAAACCAAAGAACCACTTAACTAATCAAACACAAAAAATACACAGTTGGCCTAGGTCTTTAAGGGAGATTCATTAACAAGGAGAGTGAGTTCATCTGAGTTAAAGCTATGACGTCACTGGCAGCTTGTAGCTGGACTAAAAATCACTGTGACAGACAAGAATATTTAGATAGAAAACATGACCCAAACAACCTCACAGAAGAGGAGAGATTGAGTACTTCTATTTTCAGTTCCCCACAAAAAACGTCACATGGTAATAATTGAAAAACAATCAATCAATGTCAGAATTTTGTTTTTAGTAATAAACAGCATAACAAAGATAAAACATTAAACTTTTCCCACCTTTTTGATAATAAATAGAGGCTCATTCAGAGGCACGCAACAAGAAACTCTAATAACTAAAAGGACCGGTTTTAACATTAACGGCTTCAGCATGAAAATTTTTAAGATTGAAAATGTACCAGAGCTTACGGAACAGGAAAATAAACATGACAGTAGATGAAGACAAACGTTTATTAATGGCAAGGTTAGGAAATTGCAAATTGACTTCAAGTTACAGGCAGGTGAGTGTCAGGCCTTAGAATACAAGTGCTGGTGTACTTAATATGAGCAATGAAGCAGAATAACAGAACTGATGTAACCAGGACTACGTCACGCACAAGTAAGTTATTAGAAAAAAATGCTTTATTATAGCACTAAGCTTGCTGAGATAACAGAAAAAAGGAAGGAAATGTAGTGTATTTTAGTGGCATTGTAAAAGTCTGCTTCCTCGTTCAAGCCAACTCATATCAACATGTTACGGAAAATCTTATACAAATGAAAAGTGACAGTCAAGACAACATTTCCTTGTGGAAGTTGTCCCTTGGCATAGACGTCATAATTTTGAAATCAATAACAATGAAAGTTAACGAGAAGATATGTTCAATGCGATTAGCCAGATTTGCTTGGCATGACTGCGCAATCTAATGGATCACCTAACTCCATCATTAACGCAGGAACGGCAATAGGGTGACCAACACACAAGATCATAAGTCACCTGACAGGAAACGGTAACAGAATTCAGTTTAGTGAACCTGTATGTGTTTAAGACATATCATACCTGATGAGCTGTTTTGCTCACCTTTGCAGAGTTGATTTATTTCTTTTCAATTCACAGTTACACCTGCTGTGCAACGGAAAGCAATTGCATGCAACTAGTAATGACGGTAAAATCTCACAATAGGACACAACATAGCAGACAAGTCCAACACAATAAAAACTTAATCGTTTTTATTTCATACACCAATAGCTTCCGTTAAACAATATTTTTCATGGCAAACTGCCGGTGGTCATTCAAAACAATGCTTCGACACTACGAAAATGGAAGAAAGCTCAATTTCGACAATTATTTTTATCCATTGTTGGCCATGTTGAGACTTTACAGTATGCACAATGTTCCAATTGCTCATCTATGAAGTCCAGATCACAACATGAATCAATGTCATTTCCCAGAGGGTACTCCTATAGAGGAGGTATACAAGACATGCAACTCAGACGGGTAACATTCCCACAACCAGTTTCTGGGCGAAAATGTTAATTTTTCTGAGAAAATTGCCCACACAAATGTGCTTATTCCAACAAAGTTATCGATGAATGGTTCACTTAGAAAGTTCAGCTATACTGATCTTCAGAAGGGCTTTCAATATTACATATATTTCAAAAACAAATTTGTCTCCATTTTGACATAGTGGCTTTTCTTTTTGCACTGGCTCAATACTCTGTCCAATAATTCTTATGAAAGGGTTAAGCTTATGGAATTGATGACTTAGAAAAGGACAGTGTTTCTAGAAAAAAAAACCATGAAGAGAGGTTTTTTCAGGGAGGCTCCCCACAAAAGGGTCTCCTTTTTCCAGTTCACTCTCAAATAGGGTGGCAATCAAACAAAATTTTCCATCAGCATGCATATCAAAGAGATAGTCAAGTACCCCCTGGTGTTCAAGCTGTGGATAATACCAGAGATCAAGAAAACTTATTTTACGAGAGTTTCGAATTGAGCTAACTTTTGAATCTCAGGCAACGTGATAGGTCAATTTTCAAGCTGAATATCATGGCCTGAAGTCTAATACAACTCTGATTCCAGGAGCATGTTTCTTACCAGAAACTCAACCACACAAATACTGTTATTAATGAAAATCTTACCTTCAAATGCATTCTTTTTTAACCTGGCTGGACTACTGTTGACCCTCTGACTTTGATTGACATACATCTTGTAAAAGTAAGGCTGAGGAACAAAGGCACGGCCAGCCGTGGTTGAGGGTCGGGGGTCGTCCGACGGGAAATGAGCCATAATTTCGGCTTGTTTTGGATTTCTGTAGCTTCTATAGAGAAAAAAGACAAGCTCAGTTTCACAACACGAAATATTCAAACAAAACGTCAAAGTACACGTGTATATATCGACTAGAAGTGGATTCGTACTTTATATATTTTAGTAAAATTTACATTATTTTTCACTTTAACATTCATCTTAATTGAACTACGACCCCTAATGGACCAATGTGTTTGCTAACCTGTTGAACTGAAACATCACTTAACATCAAAAAAGTTATACCACTGTTAAAATGAGCTGTCAAGTGAATTTCACTTGACCACTGCAGGATCGCCATGGTTACTTAACCCATCAGTCAATCAATGCAATGAAAAAGTGAGTGTTGCAAAGATTTGTCAATATCAATTACTAACATCTAGTAACTCAGCCCAATTATACAACTTAAGGAATGAAGCAGCAAGGAACAGTGTTGCAAATTAAAAGGGCCCAGACAGTAATGACACAAATTGAGGGATATGTGGTCATTGCACAGGTCTGCACCAGAGCTGTGTTTCCTTGAATAGTATTATTTAAGTGTCTGCATGTGATTTTTCTCAGTGGTCATCAGCACATTTTGTAATTAGGAATTTCTAATTAAGCAGAACGCTTTTGCAATCGAAATGTCTTTATAAATGTTACGCGTGCATTGAAAGCTACTGTGAAAACTAGATCTCCAGCTGCTAAATAACTATGCCTTTGTGCTACTTTCAAAAACTGTTGTTCTGCATAACTATGATGAGGTCAATGCTACCACCTATTGGTCAGGATAAAATTTAAGATCCCACAATGCATACCGGTTCAATCTGCCTCTGAACATCAGGCAATCATGTTAGAGAGGAATATGAACATCCAAAAGACTGCTTTGCAAATTCCTCACAACATGAGTATACATTTCATTAAGGTCACATTTACACAAACTAAATTAAATATTGTTTGGAATAAGAATCATTACAACTTGTCAAAAAGATCGAAGTCAAATGATTTACCACAGTGAGAGCACTGCCCAACATAAGAGTATACTGAAATTTAAAAACAGTGAGTCCATATTAAGAACTGTATGCATGGTAACAGAAGTGACACTAAATTAAGCATAAGTAAATTCACAAGTCATAGAGCAGTACATGAGAATTGGCAAAAATGAAACTATGGGATAAAGTTTACACAGTTCAGGATCTCTCGTAATCTAGACAAGTTGAAGTAATATGAGAAAAATACAGGATGACGATAAAATGATGTAATATCATGGGAAAAAATAACGAGATCATTGAAGCTAGCAATGATCTCACATGTAGTTCAATAAATTGTTGGACGTTTCCCAAGGATCACCATCGGATTCCAATAAACACCGCAAACTTACTATAACAAAATCAAAACATCCATGACTCATCACGATATAGTACAGAATATTCCAATGGAAGATGGTGTTTTGATCCCGATTTATATTGACATGCTTAAGGTAATGAGAGACCCTCGAAAATGCCGAAGTTCGGAATGGCATACTACAGAATTGACCGATTGCATTCTAATGACACTTTAAGAAGGTGTGTTTAGTGCACTGTTCTTCAAAACACTCTCAGGATTTGTTTGTTGATGATTCACTTCTGCATGAGGGGTTATTATAAATAGAAATTATAGAATTTTAAAAAATCCAAAAATTGCATAACCAAAAACAATACAAGCTAGAAAACTTTAAGAGGGTTTTTGAGAGTTCATCTTGTACATTAATATTTGTTCAAAAGAAATTTGGGGATTTTATTGATGCCGTTGTCTTGTTATGACTGCACCTTTCATGTTTGCTTAACTTTACTAATATGACACGGCTATATGACCCAATTTACAGCAGGTTTGTATTTGGTCAAAAAACAAATCCTAGAGGCTTTTGCCTTTCACAAAAACACATTTACTGAGTTAAGAAATCCTAGTTTTGTACATATTAGGCCAGGCGCACAACCTTGAAGATAAGTTCTTGCATAATCTAAAATCATTTCACCTAAACACAACTTACTTGATTGTCAACCCTGTATTTCTTTGCTGCCCATCTTTTTTGGCTTGTTGTAGCTTTCTCTGGGGAAGTAAGCTGTAGAGCGAACCCACATTTCCCTAGAAAGGACATTTCATCCTAAATTTCAAATCAACAGCATTACAAGAATCGTTAAAAAAAAACGAGTAACCCACTTTGAACAACAGCATTTACCACGTGAATCAGCTTCATAAATTTTACGTGGGTCACGGGAAATGCATAAAGGTAGCTGGTTGTAATCTACCTTCATGAGTAAAAAAAATCACTGAAACATGATTAAATACAACAATGCCAGACTACACAGTGACACTTGAAACTCACAGTGGTGTTTACCCACAATGATGCGACATCCCTCAAGCAGTTCTGTAGCTTTGTTTTCGCGTTTTTTGGAGTTTCTCATGTTATTTGTTGGTGCCTTGCTTTTTAAAAGTTTTTATCAACTAAATTAATTGTATTTGACCTTTCAATGCCAGCGAAGTTTTACTACTGTGATGTGGGCTGCAACTCCGATGACTGAAAGTTGGATAAATCTGAGTGAGTAGTATACGTGGATGCAATATTTTCTGACACGATTCTTAGAATCAGCCCAACATTTCTAAATTTAGGCTAATATAGCAACGCGATTTCCTACCTCTAGGATATAGGAGATTTCCATTGGGGACTGTCGCTACTACATTAAGGTATAAGATTTCTTGAAGCCATACCTTGCAAATCTTTTTATAGCACTCTTCTAGTCCAATGAGATTACGAGTCTTTGACACCCGATCAACCTCTTGAGCAACTGTTTCCTGTAGGCTGACCCCAAACACATCTGAGGATTTGCTTTTGTCTACCAATTCATTGACGTCATTGTCAGACCGCAGATATTCAGGGTGCGTAACACCCTGGTTGTTCACAAAACTGTATTCTCTTGGGTTCTTCCTGCAATTTGAAAGAAAAAATTATTTTTTTTCTGCTTGGACTTGCAACCATAAGCCCATTGAGACTATATACAAACAGGGACCTGAGTCACGACGGTGATAGCAGGTCATATAGACTGACGGAGCGCAATGTTATCTGAGGCCAAAGGCCTTCAATACACTATTAGGTTCATAAATAGCAACATTAAAAATGGAAAAGTATTGCTGTTTTCTTAATGGAAGCATATATCCCAAATTTCAAAAAAAATACATTGCCACTAGGGAGCGCAGCTGAAGTTAAAATGATCTGAAACTCGTCGTCATTAATTGCCATCTCCATAGGAACACATTTGCCAAATTCTACTAAGATCCTGTAAAGGGTTAGGTAGATACAGACATGGAAGCAAACTTAATCTGCCAAATTTACTGAAAATCTATCAAGGAACTCTGAAGATAAAGAGGCAAACGCAAGAAAATTAAATTGTCACCAGGGGGCACAACAATAGTCGGACCACGCCGAAACTTGTCAGGTCCATAAGAACACATCTGCCAAATATCATTAAATCCTACCAGGGGTTTATGAGGCGGTCAAAAAAATTTAATGAAATTTCCAGGATAAGCCGAAAATGGGCTAAGGTCCATTGAGTTTGATTTTGGTTATGAAGCTTTGTTACATCGCCAAATAACACCTTCTTTATAAACAATTATTCAATTTAACAATATAAGACAATGGATAAGCAACATTTAGTTACACTACCGGATACTGTTGACATACCGAAACACATGCACTTGTTTCACAACATGGAACACGGGCAAAGTCAACTTAAAGTTTATGGAATGATATATTTTATCAAAAAGCATTCAGCTGTAATCAGATTATGAAGGGAGCTGCAATATGGCTCGAAAGAGGACTGCACTCAGCGAGAGATTTCTGCAATTATCTTTCTATCATGACAATTTGTAATATTTTTCACATTGAAATTCATGAAGCATTGTTCACTTGTTCTGTTCTGTTCTGTTCAGTACATTCTTGCAGCATAGGTCTGCGCGAAGCATAATGTAGACACGACATAAGGCAACTTTGAGACATGCAACCAAATGCAAAAGATCTTTGGCCCATTAAACCAAAGGTCGCAAGTCGAGTACGGTAAAATCTCACCAATTAAGGACACAGCATGGCCGACAAGTGAAATTTTGTTTCGTCATTTTTCCAAGAAAGACACGAAGTGTAGCACCAAATTAAATGATTTTCCATGTTCAAATTTTGTACCACTACTACCATCAAACAAAGTTTTGAAAATTTGTAGCCGTTCACAACAAGGTTAGAAGCCCTTGAAAAATGAAACTCATTCCAAGATGGACATAGGCACATTGTTGTAAATGTAACGTTGCAATTTTAGAAGAGCGAATAGATGATGTGGCAACAGACATAAATACTTCATGACTACTGACTAAACTGCATAACAAGAGCAACGCAGAGCGTTGAAATGCGCCCACAATTGCACCGTATACGATATCCTTCTAGGGTTGTTTATTGGTACCATAAAGTGGCCAGTAGAGGGCATATATGTAGTATGTTGTACTTTGCAAAATGGAAAGGCATGGTCATTGTCTCCTCAATAGGCTAGGTTTCAAAATGTGAGAATCTTCAGAATACAAGCACATCCTATGCATCAGTTGCTTAAAGCACCACAGAAACATAGAATTAAAAACAAATTTACCAACATACGAGATTAGCACAGCATTAGAATGCCAGAAACAAATTTCTACTTGGAACTTTTCCTTCATAGTCACGAAGTAACACAAAGTATACACCTGAAGACCTATGAAAATACAGAGGTCAATGTAAAATACTAAAATTGTCACTAGAGGCATACCGGTAGTCAGAATCATCCTAAAGTCGTCATCGTCCGTTGTCAACATCACATAAATACACTTGCTAAATTTAGTAAAGATCCTGCAAACGGTTTGGGAGATACAGCCATGGGCGCAAAAAAAAAACTGCCACTAGGAGGCTCCACAGTAATCAAAGTCATGGGAAATTCAGCGTCAACCGTCCTCTTCAAAGTAAGAACATACATGCCAATTTTCACAATCATACTTAGAGCGGTTTGGTTGATAGAGTGGTGGACGCCAAAAAACAGACTCAAAAACAGTAAAAATGGCCACTGGGAGTCACAAACTAGGTCGAATCCATCCGAAAACGGGAGAATAGCGTCATCGCACTAATAGGTGCCTGCATACCAAATTTCATGAAAATCCGTTTAGGACTTGTGAAGATACAGAGGCAAACGTAAAAAAATAAAATTGCCACTAGGGGGCATACTGGTAGGCGGATCCGTTCAAAAGTCGTCATCGTCTGTTGTTAACATCATATAATTACACTTATTAAATTTCGTAAAGATCCTGCGAACGGTTTAGGAGATACAGCCATAGGCGCAAAAAAAAAACTGCCACTAGGAGGCGCCACAGTATTCCAAATCGTCTGAAAATCATTGTCAGCTGTCTTCTTTATAGTAAGCACATACATGCCAATTTTCACAACCATCCTTTGAGCGGTTTGGTTGATAGAGGGGTGGACGCAAAAATACAGACTTGAAAACAGTAAAAATGGCCACTAGGTGGCGCAAACTATGTCGAATCCATCTGAAAACGGGAGGGTAGCGTCATCTTATTAATAGGTGCTTACATACCACATTTCATGAAAATCCGTTCAGGACTTTTGAAGATACAAAGGTAAGCGTAAAAAACTAAAATTGCCACTAGGGGGCACACCGGTAGTTGGATCCGTCCAAAAGTCGTCATGTTCTGTTGTTAACATTATATAAATATACTTACACAATTTCGTAAATATCCTGCGAACGGTTTAGGAGATACAGCGATAGGCAAAAAAAAAAACTGCCACTAGGAGGCGCCACAGTAGTCGAAATCGTCGGAAAATCATCGTCAACCGTCCTCTACATAGTAAGCATATACATGCCAATTTTCACAATCATCCTTTGAGCGGTTTGGTTGATAGAGGGGTTGACGCACAAAAACACACTCGAAAACACTAAAAATGGCCACTAGGTGGCGCAAACTGTCAAATCCATCTGAAAACGAGAGGATAGCGTCATCTCACTAATAAGTGCCTACATACCAAATTTCATGAAAATCCGTTCAGGACTTTTGAAGATACAAAGGTAAGCGTAAAAAACTAAAATTGCCACTTGGGGGCACACCGGTAGTCGGATCCATACGAAAGTTCGCACATGCCGTCCCATACATAAATGGAACATATGTGCCAAATTTCATGAACATATGTCAAAGGGTTTTGGAGATAGAGCAGTGGACGCCGGACGCCAGACACCGGATGCCGGACGGACGCCGCCCGTACGGACGGACGAACGGAGATGACGGCATAATGCGTCCACATATAAATATGTGGGCGTATAAAAATTAAAACCAATATAAGGTTGGTCTTAGATAATACCAGAATTACGACCTTTGACAAAACTGGCCCCTGTTGCAGAGGCTGGAAGACGACAAACAAGGCAGCTTCTGATAAAGTGCTTAGAGCATCGTTTCAGCAGATTATGTAGCAAAGCGTCAGAATTTCAGCATGTTGAAATAAACATAAACACATGCAGAAAATTTAACATAAAATTATACACTACCATAGTTCACAAATCTGGACACTAGAAGATATTGTAAATCTACTATAAACAATAACGCATTAATTAATTAATTAATGAGTACAAGTGCTGAAGATTTAGACCACTTCCCCTTATGCAAATCCGTCTAAAATTGTTCCTTGGCCAAAGTGGAGGTAATTTTATGGCTTCAAAAGAACTGACAGAGACCAGACTTATAAGCAGACTTATCATGGCATGTCATTTTATTTGGCTAAACACGGTTTCATGCTCTCAGTTCTTTGAAAACCCAGACATCATTTATGGTCTGAGAAAGAAAAAAATTTGGACTCAATTTTATAGTGGTAAGTGGCCTAAATCTTTTAGACAGAACACAGGCTTAACCTTAAAAGCAAACAAGTAGAAATGTACAAAGTTTATTTGCTGGGCCCCTGGCCTCAAGATAAGAATAGTGATTAAACCTCTGGCGTCACTTTTTTCATTTTTACCAATATAAGCCCTTCTAGGGTTGTATAGTACCAAGTAGCAGAATAGGGGGCATCTCAAAATTGAGAACCAGCAAATGGTTTTACTTTGGATAAACGGTGTCTCTCGTATTCCACGAAGTTTGTTTTGCAATGCACAGAAATGTAATGCAGTTAATGACTTCTTAATTATTCCAGAAAACAAAAATTTTTGAGATCCATCTTAGATATCAAGGATTTTTCAACAATGCCGAAGTGTAAAGACCTATAGCAACCAACAGGAGTGTTTCTGTGTTGCCCACAGTGGCAATTGTAGCAACCAACAGGAGTGTTTCTGTGTTGCCCACAGTGGCAATTGTAGCAACCGACAGGAGTGTTTCTGTGTTGCCCACAGTGGCAATTGTGTTCAGTTTGAACAAAGAATTAATAGCTGAATGAAAAATGTTTTATTGTGGAGTATGCGCATGCTATGAATCATCTCTATCGAGTTTGAAGAATCTGTTTTTCTGCAACTAGTACCACCTGTAGGAATTTTTAGCACCTCCTTTGCCTTTTAAGATACATTTCAGGATTCCTGGAGTATGTAAGATTCCATTCTGGTGTTCCAAATGCAAGTTTGTGGGCATTTTGAGGAAAACCCTATAAATGATTCGATGACCCCAATATGAGAGGTCGAGTTCATGCTTCACGTTAAGATTACTCACCGAGTTAGTTCTTGAATGTCCGTCTGCGAAGGGACACTTCCCAGGAGGCGTGGGGCCAATTCATCTACCACGTGGGGACTTTGAAATTTATTTTTCTTCTGATGCGGCTGGAAAGTCAAATGAACAAGATAAACAAATTATTGAGCAGCAAGAGACCTACGAAGGTTGGAGAGATATTGTTGTAGTGTGATTTCGAGATGTAGCAGTGGACGCCCTCTTTGGACAGACAAGGATGATGGCATAATACACCCTAATATATCTCTGTGTGTGAGTGTGTGTGTTGTGTGCGGTGTGCGTATATAAAAATTAGGAAAGCTATATTACCCTTTCAAAAAGCTTTAAAATGTAATAATTCACACTAAAGTATTTTAATGGTGGCATTTAATGTGGATTTAAAGATGCGGAATCTTTAATTTTTTACTTTGTTGATTGGTTTTCAATTGTTTGGACTTGAAACTAGACAAGACTTAACCATATTTTCCACAAACACTTAGCAGTCAATGGTATTTTGATTACCAATGTTTCAGACTTTTTTGGGGACACCAATTAAATTTCTCCGTGATTATCGCATGCCTTGGAGACTTATGAACCCGAATCAAAGATTATGATGTTTCAAATGTATAACATACAAAAAATAAGTTTCATTTGAAGTTTAACCATCTTATGCACCATACTCAGGTCCAGCAACTCTACGCAAAGGACAATGTTGTTATAAAGGTTCAATTGTCAAGTGCACTTTGCACTACTTTTGGAATGTCATGTGCAATTAGATTTTGAAGATAATCAAATCAGGAAGACAAAATATTCTTTGTACCTTGAGAGGATTGCCTAGCAACCCTGTCCGCCTTTCCTCAATGGACTTGAGCGTCTCTTCTTTTTGAGATCTCAGGTTTTCCACCATCTTCTACAATTTTTTAACAGGAATTTCAACATGGCTTATGAACATAAACTAGTAATGTATGCAATAGCGTATTAGAAATCATGCCACAACTGTGCATTTATTATAACACCTAATGCCGCAAATGAACCAGTTCAGCCTCGCCATTTTCAGAGTGATGAATTTTTTGAATAATTTAAAAAAACAAAACTTCTTTTCAAGGACTGTGATTGTACAATGCAGAGTTTTAAGGATTTTATTCATATCCGTTGAGCCAAGAATTCCTTTGCTGGAATGAATCAAAATACATAAACTTCCTGTTGCAACGGAATATCATCCGAGATCACACCATTGAATGTTGAGAGGTGATCAACTTTGTTCTCGATTCAGAAAAAAATGGTCTATGAAGTTATTTATCAACTTTATGTAGCTACCACACACAAAGATGCATGCACACAGTTAGTAAACAGCATTGTTACGCTACGACAAGTCACATATATTTGACATTAGGGTTGCGCTCACTAATAGTCAGTCATTTACGAGATATATGGCTTGGCTTAAGCAAAAGAAACAGAGCGTTGTAAGTTTTACTTATTAATTTATGCCATATTTCATCATTCGCAGTCGCAAAACAATAATCCATCTAATTTGTTTACAAAATTGTAGATGTTGTTTTTGTCAGTTGATTGTAACGAGGTAATACATCCTTCAAAATGTTGCAAAATGACAGCCAGGTAAGGAGCCATTTCGATTGGAAAAGTTATGCGCTTCAAGAAACAGACCAGCGCCATCTTGGATTACACAACTACATTGCTGAACAATCTCAGCAAACTACAGGCAAAAGTGAACGCATCCCACCTAGGTTATTAAATACATTGCAAACTCAAACACACTCTTCTTTAGTTTTAGACACTTCAACATCACAACAACCCACTCGATGAACAATAAACTATAAACTAACAGAAGTAAGAATTATTCAAGTCTTCTTACACACCACATCTTGCTACATGAGATGAGACCAACATGTGGAGGGTAAGAAGATTAATAATTCATACTTACACCATGTCAACGCAACGATTTATAACGACGTTATTATAAACTATAAATGATCAATGAAAGCAATTTTGGAATAAAAAGAAAAATAAATAAAGATGGTAGGACATGGTCCCTTTTTGATAGCATCAACAAATTAAAAAATCTTGCAAATTAGGAGATTGATCAAAGCTTTTAGTGCATACATAAAAAAACTGAATGAATCGAATTTGACGAATGACTTTGGAGTTTCTTTATGACAACATTAAGGTTATCTAAGACCTTAATAAATGACCTCAACTCTTAAGTCAAATATTACAAAATGCTTTGTCATCCTAACAATGTTTTTGAGACATAACGTAAAGTTTTCACTTAATAAAGCTTTAGTAAAATCAGATGGGGGGCTATTTTGATATGAATGTACCTTTCTTGCAGATGAAAATTCGACTTAAAAATGTTGTCACGTGATTGAATAATAAAGACACAGTAGTAAGAACCATTATGTAGAATTCCTGATCTTTTCTTTCAGAAACTATAAACCTTTAAAGGTTCACAAAGTATAACTTTTTCGATATTTGGCTTAGAGTTGAGGTCATTTGTTATGGTCCTATAACCTTAAGATTAAAGCGAATGCGATATACAAAAAAGACTAATTCACTTTTTAGAAAAACACCTACAAAACAAGGGACTAAGTTATTTTTTAACCAAAATACAATACAGTCACTTCACATTACTTTCAATGAATTTTGAAAGTAAGAAACAAAGGATGTCAACGTGACAGTATGTAGTATACAGTATATTAAATCACATTACTTTCAATGAATTTTGAATGACTAAGAAACAAAAGATGTCAACGTGACAGTATGTAGTATACAGTATATTAAATCACAACTCAGCCATAACCACCAACACATCTCCAAACTCAACTTACACTCCTAAACTGGGATTCAAACTAAAAAGAAATAATTCACGTTCTCCAGATTTTCATGAAACATTATGCATTTTAAGACAAAAGCGCATAGATCAAAATATTGATCACAACCAACAGTAGCATCTTTATGGAGTGGTCAAAGCTGGCACTTCAAAACAGAGCGATTCGCTCTTCACAGGACAGTTTGTACATGAGGGTTAGACCATAGTCAATGAGAAGACTTGACAAAGTTCATCAATGCAAGTAATTCTTCATGATTCAACATAAACCTTCCAGCTAATGAAGTCCCATAACGTAAACGTAACGTTAATAACACATCATAGACTCAGCTAATCAACAAGACCAGGCATGACACTCCTGGGGGTACTGGACAATATTTTTTTACTATATTTTTGACGGGTGCAGCTGGAACACTAGGATGCTCCACCACATGTAAGGTTCTGTTCTCAGAAGCACCACCCTTATGATGGTAAGTCAAACACTTTTGCAAGGATTAGAGACTAGTTTTCTGCAATAACGGGGAAAAGGACAGACATCTTGGAACCTGACTACTTTCACAGAAATAGAGATTTTGAACAGAATTGACATATTTCAGTAGTAGATATCATATTTAAAATCATGAAAAATGTAAGAGTATAACTAAATTATTATAACATAATTTATTACTTTTAACAAATAAAATGGAATATCACAATTTACAAAAAAGAAAAAAAAACGTTTGCTTCAACCGATTTCATTGTTTATTCAAATGAAAAACTAAGGTCTCTATGGGATTCTTGAACAACTTTCTTCTTAACACATTAAGCTCGAAACCCTACAAGAAGTGACGCCCCGCAGTTGTTAAAACTGAGTAATCTTTTGCAACCAAGGTTAACATACACATAATAACAAAAACCCTTCAGTAAATTTTTTTGTTGGAAAAGGGACCTTTTTGTAGAGTTTCAAAATGCATCTTTTCATATGGAAAAGGCACCCTTTCCTAGTCATCCACCTCTTTTATAGGAGTAACCCCCCCCCAGTATGACATGAGATGGTACAAGGACACATGTGTAATGTTAAATCATGCAACATCAACAACTAAGTGCCACATCTATAATTAAAACATAAACAGAGACATAAATTTGATACAAGAAAAATACAGCCCTTTGAATTGGAATCTTCAGAACATTTTTTCTATGAAAGAGGACAACATGCAATGACCACACTGAGAAAATCCAAACGAAGTTGGCAAATAGTCACTACATGTGCGTATTGAACGAAACACGATAGGTAATGAGACAAAAATGTCTGAGGAAAAAAATTGAAAGGACACGCGATATGCTCTGGCACGCTATTGTAAATGAGCTAAGTTTCTCTTTCATGCAGTTACGAATGTACCTATCAAACCAATTAGTAAATCCAATCCAAATGCAATGACTGGATAAACAGATGAGTTTTGGGAGGTCGTTAATTAATTACTAATCATATAAAGACTAGGTGACTGTAAGTGTAGAATACATACGTAGCGGCGTTGCTCAGTGGGGGTTCTCACTCTCATCGGAATGCCACGACCCCTTGCTAGAGGTGGCACAAGCTTTGCTGACCCACCACTTGGTGGAGATGCCGTAGCAAGTCTTCGTGGTAACTCGCCATTATCCTGCAAGAGATGCAATATACTTACAAGTACTTGCCATTTACTGAAAAATCACAGCTATTCACTATACATCAGGATTAGAGGGATATTTGGCAAATATCAAATGAAAAACATAAACCACGAGGTACAATTTCTTCAAATTACAACACAATATCTTGGCAGAACAGTAATTAAAATATTATTTTATCAAAAATTTCAAGAAGAGTAAACAAGTCGGCTGTCATCAACAAACGCACAATGAAATTTTGAACATTTTTGGCATTGAACAGTGAGCGTCTGAAAAATGAAAAAATGACAATTGTGAATATTATTTTTGTTCGAATTTGAGGAAACTTTTCCACTGTCCAATCCATGAAACTGTAAATTTTCCGTCCTCATATTAAGATCGACATACGATCCATCATCTCTAAAATTTGTGACACATGAAACATAGTAATTCTGTTTCAGATTATCATATGTGAGCCCAGTCTTTTCTTGGCAGTCAAAATGCAACTTCAAAGACTTGAAAACATTGTATTGGATATTTAGACGAACACTAATAATAATTAAAAAGCCACATGACGAACAGTGACCTTCGGTAACAAATATAAGATGACTTCATTTACAGCAAATTAATTTCAAATTACCAAGTACAATCGATTTCCCATTTTGAAATCTAGTAATTATATTTCCATTTTCAGTGGTAACGTACTTCAAAGAGAGATGATAGACTTGCAACACCACAAATCATGCGAGTTCTATTAGACACCCACATTTGACACAAACTGAAAATCAAGATCCTGTTGATCATCCGCCAATATTACACTATGCCAGAATTTTACAAAGTGACATTTAGCAAAGTAAAAAGGTATATTTATACCAAAGCTAGGGTGTAAATAACATTACCAAGTTTGTTACACTAAGTTTTTCCTTAGTTTTTGTTTGTTCGCACTCTACAGGTCGCATTTTTTGCACAAAAAATTACACACAACCTCTAGCTCCGGAAAAGCTAGAAGCCTAATGATTTTCATCATGATCGGATTAAAGATGGCAGACATGGTGGCTATTTTGTTTTCGAATTCAGATTCAAATGCTCACACAGGCCACAATTTTTGATGTACACAGCTGAAAATCAGTACGATTATTGAAACTGACGTTGACAACAAATGTGCTGGAAATCATTAAAACTTTATTTTGTCCAATATCTTAACAAAAATATAGATTAAGAAAATTTCAGACTGCTGTTTAAGCTGGGTTTGAAATGTACAGAGGTCACGAAATAACAGTAAGTAAAGTTTCTAATATTTGTATTAAAGTAATGAACCTTTGAAAAATAGAAGACAATTTTGGCAATTATTTTTGAGTGATGCAAGTGAAGAATTTGGGTCATCAAAACCGAAATAAGATATCACAATGACTTCCAGAACTTTTTCGGACTGATATAGGCTGCCATCGTTTTCAAAACGTAGATACTGACTAAGGAAGGAAATGAATGCAGACACTTGTATTAGCAGGCACAAGCACTGACCAATCAAACAAGGTAAATAAAGGTATTTACATACAAAACAGCATTAAAGCTATTTGTACCCAGTTACCCAATAAGATATGGATGAGCATAGAAATGTCTTGCCTTCCTATGAGCATGCTCCTACGTTGTATACAGCAATATGAAGGATTTTGATTTAACTTTTAGGAGGAACTGGAAATTGCCTGAGAATAGAGTTTGAAAATCATCCATGGTGATAGCGACACAACCGGCCACATTTAGAAATGCACAACGTTGGGAAAATGTATTTTATTTAGTAGATCAACAAATTCTACCTTGGGACTACATAATGCATTTCGAATCTTATTATGGAGAATTGCATTGCCTTGATGAAAGTATTTACTCTTTTAGTGAGTACTTCTTGGTTAAATCTTTTTGTTCATATGACAATAATAACAGTAACTGTAACTTACAGTAACAGTAATGATAATGATAATAATAAAATAATAACAGGATCTGGTGAATTCTGGATTTGTCATTACAGTATCATCACCGACTAACCTTGTCTTCTCTCAATACCAAGGAATACCATATTACAGTATCATTACCAACTAACGAATGTCTTCTCTCAATACCAAGGAATACAATATAACAATATCATTACCAACTAACATTGTCTTCTCTCATTATCAAGGAATACAATATTACAATATTATTACCGACTAATGTTGTCTTCTCTCAGTACCAAGGAATACAATATTACAGTATCATTACCAACTAACATTCTCTTCTCTCAATACCAAGGAATACAATATTACAGTATCATTACCGAATAACATTGTCTTCTCTCAATACCAAGGAATACAATATTACAGTATCATTACCGACTAACATTGTCTTCTCTCAATACCAAGGAATACAATATTACAGTATCATTACAGATTAACATTGTATTCTCTCAATACCAAGGAATACAATTTTACAGTATCTTACCAAGCCCAGGTAGATCCCAGTCATATTTCTTGGCGTCGGTGGTGGCACCTTGCCAGATGAAGCCGACTTAGGATACACTGCAGTAGTCACGCGGGACTGCTCCCCCGGCTGTGCTATCGGGCTCTGGGTCCCCTTCATCGCAAGACCTGGGAAATAAAGTGTACGCATGAAGAGAACAATCTCACTGAAAGTTACTTGAACAGACAAACCAAGCTTTGGGGGTTTACAATGGAAATTCTAAAATTAGAGTATCTGACGGAATGCTGGGTTTAAAACCATAAGTCACCAAAAGTTATATCAACTGTCAGATGCACAGCAAAACAATGCCACATCAGGAAGGCAAAAAGTGACATGACAAGCTGACTCAGGCTATTGATTTTGCATTCAATACATACAATACAAAATGTTTATAGTCATGAAGCTAAGTCGGTCAGTCAATATATGACACTTAAAGAAATGCATGTAGGATGAAAAATGTACCCAAAATACTCGAAAGTATTGATGTCCAGAAATGATAAAGTATTGGTTTAAATTTCACCCCCTCTCCCATAAGAAGTACAAATGCTGAATATCACAGATAACATTACTTTCAACAAAACCGGCGCATGGGTACACAATTAGTAGCAAGACACCGCACGATTGACAACGTTCTTCGTTCACACACCATAAAGGCGTTCTCACTTAAGCCGGCAGGGTCCTTATTTCCAAATACCTTGCTTTTCTAATGAGCTGTAATAATCCTTTCTCATGTGCTGCAACTCTATTCTTATGAATACAATACTTTTCTCATCTATCGAATATGTTCACACTGTACATACAGACAGATTTGATGCATCATACCACCCACGTGCAACAAAATATTCAACATGTGTATCTTGTCTCTTGTTTTTCAAATGTACTCCTGTTCTGGAGGAATTTAAGGGTCCCCACCTATCCCCATTGTGAGACTCCCCTCCAGTCATGATGCAGGATCTTTCCCTGTAAATCTGAGGGAATTTCATCTCAGTACTGTGGGATGGTTGTCAGTTCGTAAACATCCAGTGAGCTCATAGAGGACTATCTTAATGTGTGATCTGATTTATAATTTGCATTTTAGGTGGTGAGATTTAAGTTACCCATGATCGGATGTCATTTCCTCGAAATATACATGTAAAAGATTTGAGCAAATCTGTGTATTTATGCGATGCATTTTGAAACTGATTTTCAGTCTTTGAGAACTTTTGGTAACTTTGTCACGATCGCACCAGAAAGACTTGTTACAGTACACCAGTGTGTACTCAACGGCCCAGAATGCGTCAATTTTGGTGCACTTTCAAGCAAGACGAGTGCTATTTTCTATCATATTGATTCCACGTCATCCCTGATGGGGATCCTTCAAATACAATGTTCCTAGGTTCGAACAAGCTCTGTCATAAGGGGTTTTTCAGGAATGTTTTGCAAGCATGGCATAAGTACTAAAATGTGGGCAAGGTGCAATTTTTTCCTAAATTCAATACTGATAAATAGTTACTTTTTAAGTAAATTTAAAAAGATGAAAAATTGTCAACTGAAGCATCGCTGTAGTTCTCCAAATTAATGAATGAAGGTGTTAAAATCACCAATACATAACTGAGTGAAAAGTGAAAGTCAGACCTGTCATTTTTTCCAACAGAATACCTGGGAGCTTTTTATGGATGTAAAACATTTCGGCAAATGAATGTTTCCAAAGGGGCGCTCACAGAAATCCTTAGTATGTGAAATAGAAGCCCGGTTTTATTAGACGAAAGAACCTCACAAAAACGCAAGATCACGCAATTCTTGCGAGATATCACTACGGGTCCTTTCAGGCATGTGATCTGACTGGTTTATTGCCGCGAATACCCTTAGCTTTAACCATGTAAAATCTTTCAGAAATAGATTGCAACTGATGCTGTGATAGAATCCTGTTGACAAGCAAAACTGTAAAAATCTATCAAACATGTCAATTAACAGCTTAACAAAAGAGCACCATTTGAATTGTGATTGAGATCTGATTGTTAAGTGTAAAAATACTTTTATCTTCCATGGTAAGAGTATTTGCTCACCTGATTATTTTTCAACTTCTGTTATCTTATCACTCAATGTAAACATAGAATGACAGCTACAACACCGTTTCAATACAAGATCCCGATATATATCAATTAGTTGAAGTGTCAGTATAAATGATTACACAGTAGGTGATGAAATTACCGCCAATGAAAATCAATTTTTACTTCCACTCGCACGCATTATTTGACTCACAAGGATGTGCAGATTTTTAACATGGAAGGAGCCAGAGGTCTGCATATATATACAAACAACAATCATTGCCATGAATTTTAACCTAAATTGTTTTGCAAAAGCTGCTTTCAACCGAATAACCACTCCTCAATGTTTTTTTTTATTATTAAAGTGGAACTTGCACGCTAATTCCTCATCTCTGTGATTGCTTGGTCAAATTAGAAACACAATATATAGCGACGATTTGAATATGAAGTAGGTTGAAAATAGACAAATGTTTTTAAAAGCGAGTTTTGTGTCGAAAATGATCTGCCGTAAATCACTCAACCGTGTCCAGTAAAATATCTTGATGTGGTGTTGGAGAATTAAACACTGCATGATGCGGGTTAAGTGAACCCCAAGGCACAACATTAGTGCAGAATTTTTTGTTTTCACATTTACAAGTTGTCAATGAACACAACTGCACTTTGTTTAGCTTAGATGATTTTCCAATACCATTGTCGTTTAGTTCCTGCTATACATTAAGTAGTTAGGAGCATGCTATTACATCTTTAAATCATGCCTTAACAAGTAGCAAAGAAACCAAGATATCAGAATTTTGATAACCAAATGTGGCAAATTGGTTCACAGTACAATCTCACCAATTTTGGGTAACTGAAAATTTATCTTCCATATTTTTTATAAATGACAAGTAGCATCAACTCAATACTTTACCATGTTCAAGTTCTGTACCATAGCTAGCATCAAAAAATGTTTGGAAAATTGTAGGCATTCAAAACAATGTTAGAATACCGTAAACAACAAAAAAGGTGAATTTCCACATCAATTTCCACCTGAAATTGATTTAGCGTACAACCACATCCATTTGTATGAAACTCCACTATGAATTGCAAACTTAAGGAATTTCAGTGTTTACAAGTGACCAATGTTAGTGTGCCAAAGCCTTCCTGAAATCCAAGTGTTCAAACACATGTAAATATATATGTTTAACGTTGTCTTGCCCTGGGACAGCGAAAAATAAATTATTTTGCTCAAGGTCAGAAGCTTTTACCAATTTTAGGCATAAGCAAAAATTAAAAAAATACAACAAGAAAGACAAATTTTGAAGTGGCAATATTTTTGATAATTTTATCTGAGACTGTTCATGCAAAAGCTAGCATCCAATATTTGAAAATTTGATCAATGCCAAAATTACCCATGTCCCAATTTTCAGAATCAAGAAATTCAATTTTGGCTTGAATTGAAGAGTCTGAAATTTTAGAGACCGTCGCAAACTGGAGAATTTTTATAGTAGATATATTTAGTAAACCTCCTTGATCACTGCCTTAAAACATCACACAATCATTTAATACAAGTGACCACTATTTTTGTTCAAAATAAAGAAATTGTAAAACACAGATTAAACTACAAGCCACTTAGTGTTTCAAGAACACTGAGAACCACTTCTCCAAGAAATTTTAATTCAGTGTCAAACAACATAAACAAACCAGACATGAAAGCAGCGAAATCCCAAGTCTTCCTAATTGGCGGCTGATATCTCTAATGGGCAAAGGAAAATAAAAAATCTGCAACATCGCAGTTCTCTCGACTATAGACCATGAATAAACCGTGCGCAGAAAATCGCAAGCAAATTGACCCAGATACTAAAAAATGATTTTTAAAACACCTAAAGGTGTTGACAATAAAGAAGCTTGAAACCAGCCAATTATGATTTGTAATGTGTGGTAATTGACATCAATTGATCAGAAGTTGTCCCAGACAACCAATATAAATTATCTCTTTACAGAAACCTAATGGGTAGAAATGAAAAAAAGATATATAATTGTGAACAATATGTGAATAGCACATTTTTTGAAAAAGAAATTCCTAGAAGGTTGACAATAGGCACTTCTCAGTGAGTGAATCAAGCGCTGCCAACTGCCTGCGTATGAGTTGAATGAAATGCAGCCTACAAGTTGCCAATGCGATCCACTTAACAGTAATTAAGTTACTCAATCAGGTGTTTTAATATGAAAGTAGTTTATCCCATCATTGATGAAACGTTGTTTTGAGCATATGACTAACACAGCACTCTTTCAAGTCACCCCCTTCAAATCATACTTTCAACAGCATGAGACATCCGATGTCATGAATGAATGAATGACTGGTAAGTGGTGAATATACGCAGTTAAAGAGGTGCGTATTACTAAGATTAATGTTAGAGTTTCGCGTTGACATTTTCTGAAATGTAAAAGTAATCGTGTTCGAATTGAAGAGTAACCAGGTAAGAAATTCCCACCTTGTGCAAAAACGTAAGGGACAAGGTATTATTTTTCCACATAATTTTGGGTGTGCGAAATGATGTGTGTGAGAGAATTGCCACACATCAAAGCTTTTCCGTCACAGCATCAATAAAGTCAATCATATGCGCAGTGTTCAGACCAAATATTAACACAAGTAAAGCAGTGTGTATCATAAGGATTAATGTATAGGGCTTTCTAGTTTGGTGCAAAACCGACCGCGGGAAATTAGACTAGGCAAGAAACCACCACCAGGAAGTCTTGTGAAAAATAAGCAAGGTGCAAAATATTATTTTTCTAAACAAATATCTTGAGGTGTGTGAAATGAAGTGAGTGTGCAATGAGTGGAGAATATTACCATTACATCAAAATTGTATTGTCGTTGGTCATCGTACAAATTAAGCTTCACTGTTGCATATATAGCTAGCATAAAAATTGAAAAGCCAAGTGCAGCCTGATAGTTCTTCACTTGCCCCACTCAACTCAGGAGACTAAGAGTCATATTGTTAGCAGCCCTACCTTCCAAACGCTAGGTCAGTCATGAATGGGGGAGGGGTTTGTTATCACCACAAATTAAAAGGATACATTTCGGTGTACTGAGGAATGATTGACCTTTAAGCTTAGTCTGGATTGAAATGAGGCAGTTGTAAAATGATTTGATTTGGTTGCAGGCCTACTTGATTCACGCGGACCCTGATTTTACCATTTAAGAACCAGACAGTGAAGAACGACCCGGGAAACGAAACAGTTTTGAAAACCACGGACCCGGCGCTACGCATTTCAAGGAAAGCTTGAATGTGTTCTTTAGGAGCCTGTGCCGGGCTTTCAGGAAGGGACACGCGTGTATACACTGGTGGTGTATACACTGGTGGTGTATACACTGGTGGTGTATACACTGGTGGTGTATACACTGGTGGTGTATACACTGGTGGTGTATACACTGGTGGTGTATACACTGGTGGTGTATACACTGGTGGTGTATACACTGGTGGTGTATACACTGCGCGGATGGAAAATGTAAACATTCACTAAACTCGAATCCATGCCAAGGCTTCTTTCCTGCTCAACACGCAACCAGTCGCAAGTTCTGTCAAGACGTCAAATTAAAACAGTAACTGTCTGGTCAACACAATTCCCTTAGTTTCGAGAAAACAACACCGATACTGAAATGTTCATCGCCTATTATTAACTCTAACTTACCTGAACAAAAGTATTCGGAAGAACCTCGCTCATCGCATATTCAGTAAAAATCTGACGAAGTTTTGTTGAAGTTTGTTTGACAGCGAGACAACAGCGCACCTGTCGCCATATCTAAATATAGTCTCTAACCCAATCTCCTGATCTGGTCCCTTAGCAACAATGAAGCGCTGCTGTTTCAACAGTGTTCCAGCCAGCGTTGTCATCAGGACACTTTGTATTATCGAACATTAGAAGTGATCAGATTACAGAAACTCGTTACGTGTTTCCGGCTTACATAATATATTATGTTTTCTTATGACACAGAGTTATCACTTATCCCGCAGCACTAGGCTTTTGTTCTTCATATAATATAGGAGTGGGCCTGGCCATGAGAGACATACGGGTGCCGTGTCACGATTGAATTGTTTTGACGGAGTAGCGGAGTAGGCCTATGTCTACCAACCAGGGGTAGCCTACTTTGCGGCTTTTGCTTGCAGTCAATATAGATTTTTATAACTGAAGTGTATGAGCAGCGAAAAGATTCAAATAGACAACACTGCCAAATAAACAAGTTAATTTTCAAACAGACAGATTATTTAGTGGTTCAGTTTTGGCAAACAGACAGGTTATTTGGTTAAATTTTGTCTCTACGCGGCATATGTGCGTGAATCTTTGGTAAAACGATCGTGAAAATACATCAAGGTGCACTTTTTGAGAAGCAAAGCGTCTGGTGATATTATTAGCGTATGATCTGGCCACCTTAGGTAGGTAAGTGACGCTGAATGACACCTGGCACTTGCCGGCCCCTATGACGCGAAAATAAAATATATCGTGCTTGTATCGCCCCCCCCCCCCCCCCCCNNNCCCCCCCCCCCCCTCCTCTCGGAGCTTTGCACATTCTAATGAGTCATCACGCGAGATTTGGTTCCGTTTCAGTCCTAAAATCGTAGAATAATTCTTCTGTGCTCAGCTGTAAGAAGACCTACAATTTTTGAAACGGTGCGTTGTAAGACAGAGACGTTGGCGTTTCCGTATGTCAACAAAAGTGTTTTGAGCAGCGTGTACAAATTTGTTCATTTCGCTTTTCTACACTGACGAATATGGCCAACACGGTGTTTTAAAATAGTTCAATTTTGAGGGCATTTTCAAAAGTTAATGTTCGGTTGATGCATTCAGCGAGTCGGTGCTAACGTCGTACATCATATGTTCGCGAGGGCAGAAAACGTATCTGCGTAAAGAAAGAGTTGCGTTTTCAAAACTTTTAAAGCATGACCTCAAGGACTACCTGAGAAAGAAAATAAACCGAATACAAAACAGGAATTTGTCCAAGGAATATATAACTCTTGCAAAAAATAAAACAGTAAGAGCGTAGGGAAATAAATGTTGAGTTTATTAATTAAACCCCGGTAATTAAAAGTATACGGATGAAAAAAGATTTAAATGTGTGCAGTTTTAGTGTTGGGGGGGCTCAAATCCAATTTCAAGTGTCAAATTCGGAACACGGCGCATTCGCAACGGAACTATGGCGAAGTATAGGCTCTCCCGCGATATCCCAAGCGACCGGCAGTGGCGCTGCGCACTACGACTCAGTTTCCGTCGTCTGCTCCACTGTGCAATGAAGAAAATTTACTTCATTTTTTAAAGAAAATGGAACCTGAGTGACGATGAAAAAACAGAAGCTGCTGGTAAGATGGGAATTTTAATAGAAGCCTTAGTGAATCACTCAGAAACTCGCAATACTCTCTTTGTCAAACCTTATGTTAAGACGATTTCCAAAGCAATCCCCGGTCATTATTGCCAACACGTCTCTGACTGAGTAAGTGATTAGTGGCTCTTTGCGCAAGGTCGTGAGTTCGAGTCTTTGGTACTTGTAATTTTTCCTGTTTGACGCGTTCTTCGTGTTTTTTTTTTTTGCCTTTTTTCTTGGTTAATACTTCAGAAATCAAGGAAAATAGTTGATTTTTAGAGGTCAAAACAGAAAAATTTCCTGGGCGGGAGGGGGGTTTGCCCCCTCCCGACCTCCCCCCATTTGGTGCTATGCGCATCTACAANCCCCCTTGTGATATCCTAGATCCGCCACTGTCTTGGAAAACTGTTACCTCGAAGAAATGTGCAAAATACGTACGGCATTTACGGAAGGTTGTACCAGAAGTGATTCGTTGCGGTGGAGCCGCCACGGGATAGTAAAAACACTGCGCTGTACACTAGTTAGCTGAATGGAAAGCTAAAGCGGAAACATCTAGAACACACGTTTTCTATTCCGGAATTGAAATCTATGTAGGGTCAAAAACAATTGGCAACCAGGATTTATCGCGTTAGAAAAATTATCACGCTAGGAGAAAATTGTTTTCATGTCCGGAGACTACGTGACCACCCATTATGCAATGACAATCCAGTGTGTACCCATACATTGGCATCTATTGTAAAACGTAGATTAGACGAAAGAAATTCAACCGCATTTCCACGATAATGTGTCTGTCGTCGGCGAGACGTTGAACGCTTCGCCCTTGTAAAGACGTTGAGGATCAATGCTTGGGGATGGTGACGTGGTGTCCTGGCGTGAAAAGTTACTGACATGGCAAGATTTTGGACCTGACTTATTAAATTTTCAGTTCGGTCTTGTTTAATTTTGATCCTGAAGTGAAGCCATGATTTTTGGTCCTCACGTGATAAATTATAGGTGCTGATGTGATTAATTTTAAGTCTTGACGTGGGGAATTTTGGTCTTGATTTGTTTTTGGTCTTCTGTTTGAAAACAATCCCAATGTATTGGATTGTTTTAATTCTTGATTAAGTAAAAGTTCTGGTTTTGAGATACTTATTTTTGGTTCTGGAGAGTTAACATGGTTTGCTTGGTTTTAATCTTGCATAGAAAATATATGTTCGTTAAATGTTTCCACTTTGGCCTTCCGTCAACGTGGGAAAGCAGGTTGTGTAGCATCGTACTATGTAACTTCTTATATAAATCCAGGTATTTGTGATTTAGTAATACTATGAAAAATGAGTAGTTGTGACTATGAAAAATGAGTAGTTGTGGCTTCTTTTGAAATATTGTATCCTTTGTAGATGCCTGGTGTAGATGGCTCAGTGTGATATTATGTATTCCTTATTATCCTCTATGGCTCAAAAACTATGTATCTGCATTTATGCTTGTAATAGAGGTACTCCCACGATCATCAAGCATTTGTATGAAAAAATTCTGGAAGTGGGGCGTGTCACGAATGTACTCCTTTCAAAATGACGACACACATTTTGATTGTTACAAAAGGCAGAGAATTACGCAAAAAAATGACGTCGGATGTTTTTCGCTTCAACGGTCGTAACGGGCAAGGTGAAAGTAAATTGACTTCCAGATTTTGCATGCACACCCGCCGGTCTTTAGGTCATGTTGATACAAGCTTCACCACGAGGTGACGGGCGTAACTATCCGGGCTGTGTTCAATTTTGAGGTCTATCGGAGCTCAATACACAGTGGGACCTTGCTGGCTAGATAGGAAGGCTTTAGCTTCGAAACAATTTTTTACTCCGAAAGTGACAACAAATTCAGAATGATGGTGGATCATGGATGACACTATAACCGATCACATTCTTCCGTTTTCATGCGCCCATTATCTTAATATCGGCGCTATGTTCAAACCATTGTTTACGTTGTTCCTAAAATAAACTTTTGTTCTATTGCTGTACCAGGACGCCATCTATCATTTAGACGAAGCACGCAAGCCAGCTCGCTGGTATCACGCAGTGAGCACTGACGCGCTTTAGCACTGGTTGATGTAACCTCGGAAGTCATTAGCTTTACAACAACATGAAAAAATGGCAGACTATGAATAATTTTTAGCCTTGTCATGCAAGTGGCGTAGCAGCAACTATTTCGTTTCTGCAGTAATGTTTAATAGGCGCGTGCTTGAAGCAGATACAGGTACAATAAACACATATCTGGCCGATTTAACCGGTGTGTTATTCAAACTGTATCAATACATGACAGTAGTCATCGACAGCAGAAAGATGCACTCCGAAAAGGCACAACCACAATTTCTGGGATTCACATTTCCTGAACATAAATTTTAAGCACCGATTTGTCTGTACAACAGACCACAGTTACAATTTCTCCTTCAGTCATGCCAGTTTGTTTGCGTAAAGCGCTGCCTGTTGAGAATTCGACCAGCCAATCAAAAACGCCGGCGTAAAAAATTTCCCGAGGGAAATTAAGTGATACCTGCGTGCTGGCTACCACCTAGCGGCACGCATAAAACAAGTGAGGCATGTCAGTCGCAATTTATGAACATATTTTTGTGTGGCTTTGAGAGAAAGGTAATTAGTAGTGATGTCTGCTTTATAACTAAAATACAAGCTTTTAACGTCGTTTTTGCAAGCTGATTACCCATTTCAAGAGGCCTCCTATTGGTGGTTGGGGCAAATGAGAACAGGCAAATAGGACGAAATGCAATTCGTGTAATGCTTCGCACCAAAAACTACGGGAGAAGCAAGATACTTTATTTGAGATTATGATGAGGTTAGGAATGTCTAAACAAATTTCTTCTAGGTCCGATTTGACACACAAAGTGTTTCTCCGTTCAGTACAGTAATATTAATAGGATGTTCATGTATAATACAATGATACATGACCCTAGTAGGAACTATGCACTCTGCTACGACCATATCTTCTCAAGGCAAAGCGTTTTAGCGGCCAATGTTTTGACATTTTTGTTTTCACACTTCCTATAACCATTAAAAGATGGTGCCCATGGGATAATTTAGTTGCTTCAAAATTATATTTTTAGAGATTGGTTTCAGCAATCGAGCCCAAAGTTTTGTATAGAGTAGGCCGGGTAGAGAAACACTCAAAGCCTGGTTCCTCGGTCGCCACCACCTTCGTCCCCAGGTTGCCACAAACTTCACAATTCCTCCCCCATCGTCACTACCTTCGTCCCACCATGTTTCGCAACTAGCGCTGCAAATTATTGGGGGCTGTTGTCACCAACCCATACCGGTACGCCTCTAACGTACCTGGCAGTATATAAGATGGTCCATTTTGTGCGACATTTGTCCGATAGATTTGGCGCAACTATGTACACGGGAAATCACACAACAATCAGATACAGTTTCAGAAGTTATTGTTGGCCTGACAAACTTTTAATGATATTCCAAACCTGAGAAAGGTACAAAAATTTGAATTCGTAGGCGTTTCACCTGAATTTCAGGTGGAGCGTGCAAACAAAATACTACTCGATGCTATCGATCAAAGCCATTTAATAAAAATGTATTGAGCTGCTTGCTGCATGACATGTTGTGTAAAACTTTTTTGTAGGTCGAACCAAGCCTGAATATCTTGTTACGGTACTTCAAGTGCAGTTTAAAAATGACACAGCCTTTGCTAATACACGTACGGCCTTGCATTGTTATACCTGAGTAGTTTTCTTTTTGTTAATGACTACCGTTTCCTGATGACCCAAGCCCAAATCCTGTCATGTGACGCTCCAGTCGCTAACCGAATAACTCGAGCTCACGGGTTGATTCTTAGCTTGGAGTCATCAAAAAAGCATCGTAAATTTTTGGTGCATCGATGTCAGCCACAAATTTGAAATTTCATAGAACGCTCGGGGTAGGCTCTGGCAATAGCATCGCGTTGGGTGTGTATTTACCTGTGTATTTTTTCGCTTCCGTTAAGAATGAGAACCCAGTGTACCCTCCAACAGCAGATTGACAGTGACTTCAAACGACGTGGTAAGAATGTATTTGTTTGAAGGTATGGTGGTTAGCATCGATATCAAGTCATAACGCTCTGTACAATTGGAAAATTTATACCTTTACTGTGTTATAGGCCTATTTTATAGTTTTGTTGATAGTTGGCAGACTTTTCGATAAGGTCCTGCGTAACCTTAGTTACAAGCAGGAATGTATGGGGGTCCGGGTGTAACCTTTTGTACTCGGTATCAGACTCAAAATTATTTTAAATTTTTTTGTTTTACAAGTGTTTGAACAAGAATAGCCCGTTAAGTCTTTTAAAACAATCTATGTACATTTCTTTGAAAAGTCACTAGTTTTAAAGACAAGAAACTGCTAAAATGATTCCATTTTATTTTTATAGGAGGCTGCGGTCATTTGAAATCTGCTTGTTAAAGATCTTGAAATTGTTGAAGACAATGGCCAATTCCTCAAGTTGGATGGACGATGTTAACAATTCTTTATCGTGGAAGTGTTATAACGTCAGTTCAGACAATAACAGTTTGACAAACGGGTCGTGTTTGCGTTCGTTTGTTTGGCCGTTTACCTTGCGCATAGTACATATAGTCGTTCTCAGCGTGATCAGTTTGTTAGTGATTTTTGGAAACTGTTTGGTCATAGCTGCCTTCATTCGTTTCCAACATTTGAGAACAACGTGCAATACATTTGTTTTAAATTTAAGTTTGGCTGATCTGCTCGTTGGAATGGTCAGCTTACCGTTTCAGAACCTTCTTCAGATCTGGCCAGAACTTCAGACCATTAGCTCTCTGTGCCTGCTTCGGTATTGCTTGACGTACATATCAGTTTGCGCATCTCTCTTGTTTTTACTGTGCATATCGATGGACAGATGTTTGTCTCTTAGTAAACCATTGAGGTATACTCTCTATTTGACGCCACGGAAGGTGTACTTCAAATGCGTGTGCATATGGATTTATAGTGCAGGAACCGGTTTAATCCCAATCTTCGGAGTCAACCAGTGGCGAGCCGGTATTGAGTGTGCGTTTCGTAAGGTATTCACGCCAGGATTTGTGATTTTTTCCGCGGGTCAGTGTTTCATCTTTACTTTAATAATATTAGGTGTTTATGCGAAAGTATTTTCCATAGCGTATAGATCGCTCAAAAAACATGTCAAAAGGCAATGGCAACTTTCATTAGAAGATACGATCTTGCGTAGAAGTTTGCCCGCAATAAAAACCTTCGGCATAGTGGTCGGGGTATTCGCAATGTGTATTCTACCTTTGTCTATTCTCGCCTGTATCGAAGTGAGCAGACCCGATCTCGTGAATAACGTGAGCGAGATTTTGAGACTGACAGCATTCGTGTTAGTGACGATGAATTCTTTTATGAATCCCATTATATATACTTTTAGGCACCCCAGTTTTCGGAAAGCTTTTAAGAAATTATTCCAGAAGAGAAACCTCGAACTTAAATCTTCCCGGCAGTCTACGCTAAAGAGTTCTATGAGCAGAAAAATATTCACTATTACACGAAAACTTAGTAGTAGGAATGCTGTTAACAAATTGGAAACAGTGTTTTAAGTCAATAAATCGATAGCTATTTGATTTACTCGATAGACCTGACCCTTACGGCGCTCTGGAATTGTTGGGGACTATATTGTTTGCATTGTGTTGTATTGTATTGCATCGTACTGTATCTAATTCTTTTGTATTTTATTGTGTTGTAACCTGTCGATGTTTGCATGAACAAGTAAACAAATCATGCATAGACCCCTGGTACACCGTTTATCAACTAGTTAAACGAAAACTCAATAAAGGGGTATTCGCCTGCTGCGAAGCTCTCGACATGTTTAAACGGAGTTCGTTCTCAAGCTTTGAGGTATTTTGTCTCTGATTAGTTTTCATAACAATATCTTATCCTACTGCAAGACAGTTTTCAGTTTTCCTATTTTTTCAGAATTTAAGCGCTTTATTGGTCTTACTCAGGAAATGTTGAATTTAGATAATTATTTTACGGAGTTAACACTATCAGACATGTTTTAAAGATACAAAAATATTAGCACGACGGATCACTAACACACGCAATAACTATAGGAAGAAACAAGTAATTCTTCGCTTTCGCTTCCTATTCTTATCCTGGGTACCAAGATTTTGAAATATACTTCTTCGGTCTGCATTTTGCCTGGACAAATTAAAGATTTAATTGCTCTCATTAAATCGGTATCACAATGCTCCATTTCACACAGGAATTCATTCCATTACCAACAAAAGTACATCAAAACCAACAGCGACTCAAGTGACACTTCACTGAGTAATTCCTGGTAATTCCCATTTCGAAAATAGTGCGTCGCTAAAGTGCGTAGAGCAACACGAGCTTAATCCAGCATTGAAACGAATTATAGACAAGTATGCGAATGAATATATGGGTCCGCTCTGACAATGAAAAACGCAATTTTTTTGCCAGCATACCTGCCCTCTCAAAGGAGCAAGGTTAACCAGAGGACGATGGGAAATAAATGGCAATTTTCCTCTACAGGTCTGACAAAATTATAATTTTGAGCACTTTGCAACCTTGATAACTTCATGATACAAAAATTAATTGATGGAGGTAATCAAAGGAATAGCAAATTAGATTAAAATAGTGTTTGTAATTTCGGTACCATCTTCACACTTCAAATAGACTTGTATAATAATGGAAACAAAGATAATAAATTCCAATTTATTTCTTAGAAAAATCTCATCATCTCATTATACACTATATATACAAAGAACACTCCCTTCTCAATCTAAACTTTCTACCTCAATCTACATTGCTGCAACAAACATTTAGAATTTAGACCACATTTCAGATAACAGATGCTGGGGCAGAAACAGTGAGGTAAAAGCAGGTCTCCTCAAACCAACACTAACCACCAAGTAGCACCGGTTTCGGGAATTTCACATGAAAATATTGGAGTTGCGAATCTGAAACTTGCAATGGAGAATCCGGAACTCACTAGATGGCACCAGTGAAACCAAGCTAGTACTCATAGAAATACATGTATTCATATAATCCCATAAAACTCACACTAGCGCACCCACGCTTATCAGCGGCTTATCTATTCAGATTGTAAAACGAGGGCTCTAGTAAGTCATAGTCTTACTATGACAGCTCATAAGTCAGGGGAGTGCTAGCGAGATTCTTTTCCGAAGGTAAATGACGTTTTTGAAGTCGTTTTCACCAGCTAACCCACAAGTCAATTCCAAAACACAAAAAATTACACATGGTGCAAGAACCACCAAATCAGAGCCTAGGAAATCCAATCAAATCAATTCACTGTGAGACTAAAGTTGCAATACCTCTTGAAACCGCGAATGATGCACCGTGTAAAAAATGTCTTAACAAAGTAAATCACGCAGCGGTAGTCTATTCTCTCGAAATAAAGATCATGACATCTGTACTTAGCAACATCACATTTTCTAAGAAGCAACCTATTTGCACATACAGAGAATGTTCGTGGAATTTGGTTAATCCTCTTCATCGCTTTCAATGACAGGACGCCTCTTTTTGGTGACTGGACTACTGGTATTGCTGTGAGATGATCCACTCTCCTGAGACCTGAAAGAGCGCAACGACAATTTCAGGATATGCAAATTGTTAAGTGCACGGGCTCATTAGTACACAGTTAGGTTTTCAAAAAATCCAACACCTGCCAGAGATACACTTCAATATAACTAAACAGGCTTACATTCACAGGCCCTTGAATCTACCTGTTCATTGTATCCACTACTGGCACCAACACTCACTGTAGTAAAACACGATTTCTACATGGTTACCGGATTGCAGGGCCTTAAGGGCCATAGGCCTATATCCGAAATAGCGCCTTCTCTCACTGCCTTCTTTTAACCAAGTAGTTCGCATATTTGGTTTGGAACATGCATCTATGTTTCGCACATATGCGCAGTTCCATACAGATGCCTGTGGGCCTAATGACACGGTAATGCAGTACGAATTAGTGAGATAGTCAGATGCCTGTGTTCATTTTCAGTGACGTTGGTGAGATAGAACTACTTACGATGACCCTGAGGGTCCGCTGCTGGCTTGGTCCTCATCACTGACTTCTATATTTTCTTTGTCACTGTCTGATGACGGCTTTTTGGTGAAAAAGAAGTCTATTTTCTTTTGCCATTCTGGAATGGGTCTGACGCAGACAGGATTGCAACCACTATATTTGTCAGCTAAAAGATAACATTAGAGATGAGCATATTGAACATGTAGTACACTTAAGGACAACCAAAAACGTTAACATCATTAGATCAGCATTTTTTATTTCTAAGAGCTGACATGGATTCAGTGATGTCTGAACAGTCCTCAGTTGATGCAAAATTAATTTTATCTCGAAAAGAAACAAACGAAATTAATTTAACGGTTAAGTGAATGAATACCATAACTCGGACATGGTTGATAGACAGACATAATTTACAGAAATAGAATCCCAGATGCTGACCAAAAGACCATTTGTAAGTTTGAAAGCACTTAGCCTCATGATGCTAACCTGTTACTGCAGTGGAAATTACATGTTCGGGATCTTTAAGGCCTTATGCTGGTTTTCCAAATATGTAGAGCAATAGACCTTGTAAAAGGTTATGAGTCGGGATTGTAATTTTGTCCCACTTTTTTCCAAGTTTGGATACATGCAAGAGATCTATTGAAAGAAAAACGAAAACACCTACTCACTAGGTTTTTGCTTAATAGGGGTAGTTTAATTAATTCAATAAAAAAAACCAGGTATGTGACATACTCATATTTCCTTTAAGTTCAAAAGTTTGTGCATGCACAGATTAACCCATTAACCTCGCTTCCACGGATCAAATTTCTTAGATAATTTATAAGTATACCCATAAAATTGTATATTTTTTAAATCCTTATTAGCACAGAATGTTATTATGCACACAAAAATAATGCCAAGATGTTTGTAATTAAATTGTTGAATTTTCAATAAAAAACTTAATTTTTCATGGAGGTTGCCATAATTTCCGCAAACACAACAACACACACAGATACTAGCCTCCAGTTGAATTTTTGATAAGATAACCTACGAGGCAGCAAGTCCTCCAGCAAAAATTCAGCACTAGCCCCCAGCTGTAATCTTCAAGACTCCGAAAATGTGTAGTTTAGATGGTGCAAATATGTTTATGTTTGCATTCTAACCGATGTCATAGATGCAGTGAGGTGGCTCGCTATGATCATCCATAGGCGGATTTANCTTGGCTGCCGCAAGCAAAATGAAACAGCAAGAGCGTGAAGCCTGAGGAATTATTGAGTTCAGTTACTAGGACCGGTAACGGAATGGGAGGTGGCTCAGATTGCGGCGGAATCATCTTCCCGTTTTTTTTGTGTTTTTAGTCCACCGATAGTAGATTTTCCAAACAGAGGGTTCACATTCCCAGCACTCGCAACTTTCAGACTGTCCATGCACATACAATCGCGCGCTTTGCCCAATTCCCCGAGACAATATGTTGGGCCCCCCCTAGATTCGCCACTATCATCTTCCTATTTTTGTGAACTATACCTGATGGTGATGAAAGTGATTGTGACGATGAACCACTTGCACCTCCTAAAACCTTTCGTGGAGCTTTTGCTGCAACAGCTGAAAATGAAATAAAATGAATTATTTTAAACTTCAAAATTCCAGTCTTAAAACATTAAATTTCAATTCAAAGATGTACCTTCCAGGCAGTCTCTATGCATTCGACATTCTAAGAGCTGGTATTACTATGAGAGTGTTGGTTAAATGGGTCATTCTATAACCATGTTCAAAGGTTTGGATTCACTTTCTTAAATCTAAATGCGAATTGCAACCGAAAAGTTTGCGGCTGGGACACATACTAGCAGTGGAAGTGAAGCCATACCCGAAGCCAGGAAGACCGAGCGAAGATCTGGCGAGTATTCCCAGAATTTCATTTGGATTTACCTCTATAAGAAGTATTCATTGTGAAATTGAGAGTATTACACGTCGTTGAGATCGCAACAAGGAGCCACTGCAACGCGCCGCTCACACTCGCCACGGCACAGGAAGTCCTGGCGAAACATGAAAAGTAATGTATATACATCTCTCCAGTGGGAAAGTGCGTCAACGTGATTAACTAATACCTTTTCTAGCGGAGTTGTCTGCCTTCGTCCTCACCATCTTGGGTTCAATCGGAGAAATGCGTTTTTAATTGTGTCCAATTTCAAGTTGCTGCGATGTTGATTCCAGACTTGGGATTTCCCGCGTTTTTTGATACTTTAATTTCCCGCCTTTCCACGGAAGTAAACGAAGTGAGGGACAAACAAAACTTGTGTAGAACGAAGCCAGAAATTAAGGAAAAGGGAACACATTTTAAATAAAATCCGTAAATGTTTCAGAATATCACCTTTAAAAAATAAATGTACTAAAATCGCTTTTGGCTTCGTTTACTTTCGTGGCGGTGCTAAGTTTTAATGGTGACCACTAGATGGCCCTACCAACCATAAGTTGGTGCGCACTACGTCTCTGATGCCATGTGCATCATTTAGCAAAGTTTGGAATATGCTAAATTCTAATATCGAAGGTGAGCCCTCAGCAGCACTGCACTCTTGGCCATCTACTACGGTAACATTTTATATCATAAACTTTCTTTTAGCAATCATTTCGCTCTTATGTGCGACTATTAATTTTCTCAAAGAAATTATTCACAAGTCTAGAGCTTTTACCTAGTTCTGGCCTAAATTGGTACCGTTGGTAAACTATTCAGAGATGTGGTGTTCCTATGTGAACCCGAAATTGACAACAGTCTGATGCCCTGGAAGTCTGTTATTAAGAGGCATAAATTTTGGTGTGGTTAAATCTTGCAATACACTGGAATCAAAAGTGATTAATTTAAATTCTATGTACATATTTTTTATAATAATAAACAAACTGAAACAGAAAACAAACGTCCAAATGTACTTTGAATTTTATATTATAACTTCAACTTTGTACAAAATTTATGTTATCTCATAGGAGCAAATTTATAACAGTCCAACCTCATTACAATAATACCACAAACTTGGTCCTACAAACAAGTCCCGGGTTGAGTTCAATAACTGCCTCGCGGCAAGAAAAATCTAGCCAAAATCACAATCATGCTCTTACTGAAAACACACAGAGATATCTCGTGGAATCTCACGAGATCTTGCTTTTCTAGCAAGACAATAACATTATTGAAATCTACCCCAATTTTACTTATTGTACAAAAATCTATACCGACTGAAACAAATTATCACTATTAACGTAGACTTCAAATTTCCTTGATGTATATTGTAATGAAGTACGACTGCATTTAATATGCATTACTGACTTCCATGGTTGTACATCAAAATGAATCAACAGATTCGTTTCAACATGCATTCCTCTGAATAATTGCCAGGAAACTAAATCGGACTAGTCTATGTTCAAAAGTGCATTTTCAGGTTACCATAGGATTTTTTACTTCAATTTCTTCAAATTAAATCATTAAAGGTAAAATTTTGACACATAAGATTAACTCACCAAGTGGATACTTTATTTGGAAAACATATTTTAACATGTTTTTGTAGAAAATCAACACTATCAAAAGAGGTGTTTAAGTACCGCTTGAGACAAATATTGACCTTCACTAACAAAGCAATTTTTAACTGTTACACTTGGCATCAACTGTACACCAGTACAAATGAAATCGGTTATGACCACTATACCTTATAAAACCTGAAGTCAACTGTACAACAGTAGAAATGGACCTCACTTTCATTACAATCCACTCTTCAAGACAATGCCATGGTTTCTTTACAAGTATGTACAAGGTCATAAAACAACATACATTGCTAAAAACAAAACTTGTCATCACATGAAATGCCTTCTATAATTCCAAATGTAACCTTCCATAACCTGCACCATCTCTAAACAACATGCAAAAGAATGTAGTATTCAACTGCTCAAGGCATATACCCCATCAGAGATCAATTTAGAATAACATGACTATCAGTTAGAAAAACGATTAGCTGGTATGCATTACTGTTGTGTTAGAATTCCTATATTCTCACCGTAAGACAACATAAGGAGTGATTGCCGACACAATTTAAATGCACCAGACTGCCAGAGCTAAGCAATCACAGTTATGCCGCGCACGCCTCTAGTTATCCTTGTTTCGTACTTACACATGTACGCCACAAGTCTTAACAACTGTCTTCACACTCTGCTACAATTGCAAGACTCCTTTTCTCTGGCTGTCTCACAGTGCTTCCTAAACACACCTCTTTCGCCAACCCTTTGTCTCGGCAAATGCCTACACACTTAGTATGCTTTTACCCGATCTCACGACAATACTTTTAACCGATCTCACGACAATACTTTTAACTGATCTTACAAAAATACTAAACAAGACAACTGCATCTCATGTCCCAGTTGAGGTGCCTTCTAGACACAGAGTCTTCTGCTCACTATGCCTCTCTTCCTACAATTGCCGTTACACTAGCGGTATCACAAACTGATCACACCACTATACTTCACAGTCCCGAGTTATAAAAGTCATCATTCTCTCCGCTTCTTGTTCCTATCGTAATCTCTACTAGACCGCGATTCTTCCGCTGGGCGCTTTTCGCCTTTCTTGATGGCCGTCAAGAATTTGTTCAGACCGAACGGATCCTCTTCTTCCTCCTTTTCAAATTGCACAGGACCGTCGCGGCGATGTGAGCGATCAGCGCCTTCGAACCCCTTGTCCGGAACAAATCTAAAATACGAACAGCAGAACTTCAAGCAAAGACAAAGCCTTAACAATCCACACAATTAATGGACAGTCCCAAAAATACGGACTAACTTTCACAACCCACACTGTAGGATTAATGGACAGTCCCAAAATACAGACTAACTATCATCTCACAAATTTAACAGATGGTAATATTTTCTGGCTTTTTTACTCTCTTGGGCATTGCAAGTAGGTATGAGTCATGCAAGACAAAAATATAATCATGTACTTTACGATTACAAAATTTCCGTTACAATTTCACAGCAGCCTACACAATGAACAAAAACCCAATTCGAATGTTATTTATGTAATCATATTGTGATTTTGTGGTTAATTTAGATTATAATATTAAATATGTTTTTGTTTCTCAAGCACAGTAAATTTGACAGAGACAATAAAAAGATTTTTTTACTCTCAATTTAAAATCTTTGAAAGTAGCATGAACTTAAAAAATAGTTTTTCTCAAAATTATTTTGTTGTAAAAAAACTATTTATACTGCACATATCTATACCTATATATACACAGACATCTATGTGAAGACACGACAGTGGTGTCTAAGTGCAATCTCAATACACACACTCTTTCAAACTATAAGCATATTTGTCGATTCTCCAATTGAGAGAGCATGTATTAAAGTCATCTACAGCAACAAATTTTGCATACAGGATGAACTACTGCCGAACTAGTCAAATAGCTAGGCCCACGTATAAAAATAAATAGAGTACAAGAAATGAGTATTCCAACAACATGACCCAGAATTCCCTGTCATAATGGATGGGTGAAAGGGAGAGTAGTCTCCCCTGATGACTGAGAATGAATAGGAATTGACAGGAACTTAGTAAGAAGGTTAAGCCACTTTGTAATTAGAATTTTGCCGCCCTAATATTTATTACTAATCATTTTCGCTGTTAACAGAACTAACCGTCATGCCAAGACCACAAAGTCAACTTTTACAAAATTCCTCCATAACTTTACCATAGATTCAGAGCGCACAGTGAACAAGAATGTATAAATAAATATAATACATCAAATTTGAAATAGCACACAACAGCAAGTCGTTAGAATATGAATACTGCACAGTAAATGACCAGGTGCCCACCTGTTTGAGCCAGAGCTGAGTATCTTGTCCAGATCATCCCCATACAGGTCTTTATCTATGTTCTTTGATGGCCTGTAGATGGCAGCACCAACATCCTTATCCTTCCTCCACGGCTGGTCGTATACATTGTAGGCCTCATCATCACCGAAACCACTGCTCATGCCCTGAAAGGACAACAAAGATTGGCATGAGCAATGGATATGGTGCATATATATCAAAGACTCACAACTTTATAATACTCACTAGCAAGTGTCGCGATCTTTGAAAACCAATTTCCTCCACTAAATAATGGATATCAAACGCGTTCTCAAAATCCTTAACCAGTGACCCGTGTAATTGACTAGTGCCCACAACGTATCGTTATTTTGGGTCACCACTGTATTTCATAAGCAACCCTGGTCATGTTTGGATTTGCGTTTGTCAGAAGAAGCAATTTCGATTTCTAAAATAATGCGAGTCACTTTTTGTTATCCACAACTGCACTGTGTCATCGGTAGACCCATAAGTAACATTTATGACCTGGTGAACTTATTCTATCTATGAAGATGCACATTTCTGGGCCCAGGAAAGTGTGAGCAACCTTGCATTATATTACTCAAAAAAGTTCAATCATCAATCAATAACAGTGAACATCCAACACTCCCTCTAACATACAATTACCCACAGAACATTAAAAGATTAGCTTTTGACACACCAAGATGTCAACTATGAGAAAACAATAAGTCGACCAATACTTCCTCAGATTTAGTGCACAGAACAACTAATACCTTGGTCTGGTTAAAGAGTCTCTGGTCGAATTGTGCATCACCAGACCTATTGGCGCCAGCATCGGGAAGACCAAGAGCAATCTTCTCACTGATGTCACGTTCTCTCTCGCGCTGCAACCGAGAACGTTTGTCAGGAGCTGCGCGGGCCAGATTCCTTTCTCGGTGGCGATCTTTCTGGCGGTCTTTCCTGATGTCGTCGCGCTCTTTCAGTTCATCATCTGAAAAATACAGTCAAAGGTTATGAAGAACGCTATTTACCTGCGCTTGTATTTGTTTAACATCATTTCTAAAATTCATTGGTCTCTTTACTTCTTCATATATTTTTTTCAGCCTGCACATAAAGTTTTTGATTTGCAGGCACTAATTGTATCACTGCTTATATTGTTCTTATGATGAAATAAACAGTTAAAAAATTTACTCTCTATCCTATTCACATTGGCACATTGATTTTAGATTAAGTCATTATGTAACTGTTTATCCAAATAAATTGTACGTGAATATGTACATAGTCAAGGTTTCTTGAATGCCAAGGGTGGTTATTAAAATGTTGAGCCAAAATTTAAGAACGTAGGTATTAGTGGCGTTGAGATGGCTGCAACGGCTACTGCAATTTGATGACAAAAACAAAAATTCATTTGAAATGACATTACCAGCAAAAACGGGCACAATGGGAATTCGAACCTGTAAACTTCGTGGTCGCAGCTAATTGCTCTGCTGACAAGCTTAATCGCACTTGATAAATGACAGCAATTAAGCGTATTTAACTGATAAAGCCAGTGGCCTTGAATTAACTGGCAGACATCATCGAGAATTGGCAATTTGTAAAAATCAAAAAAAAAAATAATGGTTGTTCTTGTTTTACAGCTCTGCTCAAATGCTAATAACTTGATAACAGGTCAACCCTATCCAACATTAATTGTGAAAATGCATTTTTGGTTGTAATAATCCTAATGGTACTTTAAGAGATCAGGCTTAATGTCTACGTTTCTTTAACATGTACTGATCAATCAATGTACAAGCTCAGTTATAGTACCTAACCATTCACCTGACATTTACTGCCAAACAAAATGTTAAGCCAGGCTATGATTTCCTCATCTCATCTCATCTCTACTTGAACCTACCTTCTATTCTATGTATACCAGCGCGTTCCTCACGAGCTTGCATGGCTAGTCGACGCAGGTTTTCCTCTTTCTCCTCTTTCTTCTTCTGTGCCATCTTGGCCTCCAGTTGAGCGCGCCGCTCCACAGCATCACGTGCCTAGAAGAACACAGAACACTACAAGACAGGGAATAACTATGGGATCATCAATATCATCATCATCATCATCAATCATTGGAGCGGTCACTGTCATCATCACTGACACTGTGTCACTCAGTGGTGAACTCACTGAAAGGTTGTGGGTCAGGCCTTTATGCAGCATAAGTCCTAGCACTAATCTGGAGGCCCTGGCAAGGACGCCCAATGTATCATTTGGACGCCCACTGTCAATAGGAACCTTTCAAGTTTGGACTCACACATTGTAATGAATACTAGGAAGCCTCTGAAGGCTCACAGTGGGGGCTCTTTTTTCAAAGCAGGAAGAAATATACAATGTATATACAAAGTATATGCATTGTTGCTATTTCGACACTTGATTGACAGCATTGTAAAAGTCTTGGTCTACGCATTTTTTGAGTAAAAATGCTCACCATAGAAGGCTGTTTTATAAACTTAGATGTAAAAACCTTGATCTAAAATCTGTGTGTTTGGGGGTATTGCTGGGGGTGGGGGGTTATGCGTCGGAATCATGGACGCCCTGGAATATTGGGAACCCCATTTTGGACACCCTATTTTCAAAATCCTGGATAAAGGCCTGTTGTGGGTTCTGTCCTTGGTTGCAGTAGCCTCGCATTTGTGTCCTTTGGTGAGACAATTGCATCTAAGATACAAGTTAGGATAACCCTTACAATGAAAGTAAAGACTTACTTTTCTGTCAGCAATATAGAGAGCCTCGGCCAACTTGGCAAAATTCTCATTGATGTGGACTCCTTGAAGTCCTCGTCCATCGGCAGCCAGACGTTTGTCGAGAGGAATGGTGTAACCCTGGGACAAAAAAGACCACATTACACATATGTATTGCCAAGTCATTCAACTTCTGCCAAGACATGACTACAGTTTTGCACGTTACGATAATTCTGAATCAAACTATGGAGCTACTGATAAACAGACTAAGCATGCAAAAAATGATGAAATTAATCACACAGTTTATAATCAATGTTGTTTTGTGCTATCTCAAGATAATAATTAACACACTCTTAACAACTAAATGGCTGATACAGCATTAAGTCAAAAAGATGGTATTCATTGCGTTTCGACTAACGCAAGATGGATGTTAGTCAGATAGTTGAATATCAAGATTTGTATGCTTCGCTATGGTTGTACAAAATTGAAGATGCTCTTTACATGAATGGAGACACACTTAAGCATCTTGACAAGATGTTAAAACAGACGTTATCAAAATTGGACATTTAAGTCAAGAGAGAACTTTACCTTGGCGTTCTTCCAATTTGAAATACATGGGGGTATCTTCCACTCCTGTTGTTCCTTCACTGTCACCTGCAACCAAAATTAAGGATCATAGTAATCAAAATTAATATTGAATAACACACACAAGTTAATATTTTGTAGAAATAAACTATAAGCATTTTGTAGACCAGAATCACCACTTTACAAATTAGTCACTGAATGCTACTTATATAGGTGATTTCAAATCATTCATGCTAAAATGTAAATACATTATTTGCATTTCAACTTCTTATTGGCCAAAATAGACAAATATAGTCACCTTTCTGTTGGGAGAGTGCATTACTGGTGCAGGTGGGGATGGAGGTCCTCGAGGGATCTTCTTATTTGTTCTGAAAACAGAATGAAACACTAGCACAAGAAAGTCTAGACTGTGATCTGAACAGCCAAAAAACAACTGCAATCCTCTGCCACATTTTATAAATATCAAAGGAGAGAAAGCAGTGACAGAAACACGCATAAGACATCTGAAGAGCATTAAGAGATACTAGATAATTTTTGTAGACAGGCTTTCATTTATAATGCCACATACCGTGGCTTATCATTGTAAACCTAATAGCCATTTACTTTGTGAGGTATACTCAACCCATTACACATTCAGTTAAACGGAGTAATGGCACAGAGGTCAAATCTTACTTGAACTTTGGTGGATCCATTGGATCTTTCTGTACCTCAACCATTCGAATTACCCGCTGCTTGGCCCCAGAGTTGAAGGCTATGCCTTGCTGTGACGGTGTGTACCTGGGACACAACAAAGACATTAATTATACAGTTGACTGAACTCACCTGCACTGAAAAACGCAGTAATTATACTTATTTTCCAACATTTCAAGGGTGTTTATCACATAGTAGCATTTCTAGTCAAGCATAGTCAAGAGATGGATTTGTGGAAAGCAGAAAGTGGCTTAAGAAAATTCCGCTCTGCAAAACGTGGTGGCCTCTCAACAATAATTGCAGCAACTACAGAGCACATCTAATATAGGCCCGTTGGTATGTTACTTGCTGACAAGGAGATCTCGTGAACTGTGCAGAGTAAAACAGTTCACGACGCGAGTATTTTGCAATCTGACTGTGAGACACAGCTTTGCACTGTGATCAACAAGAAAGAGTGAGCAGTGCAGTTTAATAAGTCACACCCTCACATGTTTGGATAAACCCAAGAAAACAACATTGGCTTATCTCTCAACTTTTCAGTCTACCATGACAACTTGTCCACCTATGCCTCACCTGATGTACTGAGCTGGTGCTTGTTTCTCTGCAGCTCTGACTGGCATGGCAGCCGAGATCTTACCCTGCACTAGCTTCTCTAGGGCTGCACGGGTTTTGTCAGTGGTCTGGAACAAATAGTGCATAGCTTTCACACACACACAAATGATGAGCATTTCCATAAAACTATCAAGCCCCTTGGACACTGACAAGAAAATCATATTCACACTTCTTATTTACATTAATTCATAATGGTACCACAAGTGCACAGTGAAAAAAGCTTAAATGACAAATGCTTTTTATTTTTGAAGGAGTTGTTATGGAGTCGTTATGTTACGAAAGACATGTTTTGATGTGTTCACGCATGGCTTTAAATGTGAGTCAATGCTTTGGGCATTTCAAACTATGCTAATGAGCATGGCCACGGTCATTAACTCAGAGACAATTCAACAACAACAACGGTAACAATCACTGAGAGAAGGCGAGACCCAAGACTTACTTCCATGATCTGTTCGTCATCTGGTCTTTGAAGCTCTTCCTCATCTTCCATGGGTTTGGCAACAAGATCTTGGAATTTAGAGTGGATCACCTGTGACAAAAGCGTATAGAAGGCACTTAAAATATACACCCAATAACTTTGTTGACAGGCAGGAGGAACACCGATAGAACGGTACTGCCATCGATATGGTAGACAGACCACGTGTATGAGGTGAAGTGTAAATTCAAAGTCTACTTTCAAAGTCTGTGGGAAGTTATTACTGTAACCACAATGAGCAAACAGAGCAATAACAGTGTCCACAAATAGTTAGGAACACAGCGTATTACAACTATAAAAGATCAAGAATAACCAGAGAAAAATTTCTAAGGCAAATTGTGTGAAAACAATCCCGCAAAAGCAATGGCCTGTTAAGCTAAGTCACATCCCACCTTGTCCTTTCCGTGACCCTGTCTGGCTATGGCATCATATTTGATTTTGCCTTCAGCATCTAGTTGTACAGCCAATGAATTTGACTTGGCCTTCTTCTGACCCATGCCTAAAGGGTACTGGGCAATGTGGATCTCTGGAAACGCACCGCCATCACCAAAGTCCTAAGGGTAAACAAGACCTGGTTATTAGAATAGCAAATTAACAGGCCTTAATAACGTAAATAAAATATGATTAAAAATGGAACAGTGAGTTAGGCAAATATAAACGGTGACTAAATTACCAAATGTTAGATACAACAAATCCTTTTACACACAAAAGAACACACCATAATATCTACTTTTTGTCTTTTTGTGACACAAAAGTTGAAACTCAACTTCTACCAAATCGCCAAAGAAAAAGGAAACGCTTAGCTGAAACATTTCATGCACTTTCAACTAATACAACACAGCAATTAGTATAGGAATGGTGGCTCTTTGGCATCCTCCACTATTATTGTAGAAGATCCTTGTTAAAGTCACACATGGCATCATATTTATAATTTAGGTTTTTAGTACCAAGAACTGTTTCTAATTTTACACTGTTACATTACAGGACTGACTCTAGTCTCAACTTGGTGATTTGTATGCCTTGCTAGGAATTTAAAGCATGAGCTTACCTCTTGTGACCTAGGCACCCAACCTTTCCTCTGGCCATACGGTGGTATAGACTTACGCGTCGCTACAATCTGGAAAATTACCAAAACACAAATGTCATGACAACCACAGACACAGAAACATACTTTCCTTGGCATGGCAGATACTGATGAGCACTGACTTCCACCAGAAAACACCTGACAGAATATAGCGCAATTGGCAACTGGAAATTTCAAATAGTACTGAACCATAATAAAAACATATAAACCGTACTCACAGCAAAAAAAAATTAAAGGAATCACTGACAGCCTTTAGATAGTGATCCCCATCTTGTTCACTCTGAGAATGTCCACTAGGTGTCGTGGGACCAGGGTTAAAGCATGAGTACGGTTTTTACACTTTTATTGTGTTTCAACCACAGCCAATTAGCTTTCATCAATGTACTAAAATATCTCGTGTTCAAACACCACGTAACCTCACTTCCCCTTCGACATTACGAGCAGCAGGCCGCATTTGCGACCTGAAAATTGAAAATGTGAGCCAAGGTGTTGGCCAACTCACATTAGTCGCATGTGCGGGACGCGGGAATTCCAACTGATGCGAGCTGAGTCTTTTACACTTCCCTCTATAACCAATATAACTGTTTCTGTTGATTAGCACAGACAGATTTTGGCAACATGGCTCACTGGGTGACTTTGATGAACACGTCTGTATTTTAGTCCAAAAAGAACCTAAAGTTCTACGTAATCAATATAAAAATAAAAGTAAAAATCTGCTGTCTGGTTTTCCACCATTCAAGCTTTAGTGGCAGCTTGCTTGAACCCGACATAAGTGAGTACTGTACTCAGACCAAGCTTGCTCGAGCTCAGTGGCATGTCACCTTATTTCACATTTTTGTCAAATTTTGAATTTCCTTACTTTCTAAATAACCACTGTTTGTTAGCTTGAAAAAGATTAGTGATGAGTTAAGAAAGATAAATCAGGCTTCTTAAAACTCTAGCATAAGTTTTTTTGAGCCAGTCAGCTTTTTCAAGCTGGAACCTGTGCAACCAGATTTCTAGAAATGCGACCTGGGATTTTTGCCAGGTCGCAAACTGTTAAGGACAATTTAAGCTTGATGAATTTAGTGTTGTATATACAGTGCAGTTATGATTGCATGTTACTTCTGCTACGAGTACATATACGTAGCTTACCTGTCTCTGGGCCAGTTGAGCCCGTCTATACCTGTCGTCATCATCTCTGTCGTAGCTGCTCTGTGTTGGAGTGGGTAGAATACTGAAAACACAATGCCAAATCATAAATTTGTAGAAATTAAAGAATATTCTCATTTTTTTATCACTTTGGAAATGATATTAACCCGGAATGTGTTCATTAACACTATTTAAGCATTCCTCGTGTCCTGTTTTAAAGTGTCACCATGCTTGCTGAACCAGCAACAAGTTTCCATGAATTGTAACTTCTTTGAAAAAACAGTCAACAGTTTGGAAAAAAAGAGATGTCGTTGCAACGGTATAGCTTTTTTAACATAAGCTTAAAAACAACAGGCAACAGCCCATTGAAACTAGTAAATTAAAGCCAAGTGACTAGTAGTTGTCAGAAGCCACATAGCTATCCAAAATGCTGGGATCATTGCTTGTTAACACGAATGTCGTGCCTTGCAACTATTGGGGTGTTCTGAAAGGCAAAACAAGGCTCACAGGGGTTTTGAGTCACGGTGAATGTAGCTAACAAAACTTTTTATATTAGTACATTCATTCACCCAGAAATCATGATCAGATGTGACTGGGGATGGGTAGCCCCAACTTAACACCCTTAAAATATCAGTAATATGAAAATTATTACAACAAAAGACGTAAAAATTTAGAAAACCAGAAAAAGACAATTAGAAAATTGAGTGTATTATAAATGTACTATCACTAGAAGAAACAAAGAAAATGGAGAAAATAGAGTACTGACAACCAATAAGATTCGTCCTTGGCTTTGTTGATCTTTCAAATGCTGATGCTACTGATCAGAAGTACCAAGAACTTCTAGAAGCAATAGTGTAGGTATATTAGGTAACGAGGCTAGTAAATCTACAATTGATGTAGAGCAGGGCCCTCATGCCTCTTATTTGGGGCACATGAGAAATACTTTAAAACCAAGCAAAATTTCCCTCATAAGGCCCAAAGGTTCCCTTCCTATAATTAAATCAACCCCCTCAAGATTAGAATCACTTCTTCAAACGTTAGCTTGGCCACTTGAGGCGGAGAATTTTCTCCTCAACCAAAAATTCCTATCTCAGAGAAGGCGCAGGTACCTTTCCCTTGTCTTATCATGGTGAGCGACAGCCTAGAAGTGAAGCTGTTAAAAGTCCATTTGCACTACAAAGAATGTCAGGTGTTACACGTTTCCGGCACATTTGTTAAGGTCCACGTGCATCCGACACATTTGGGTTTTCAACTGTAGAGAACACTTTAGTTTGCCTGCTTGTCAAGCTCGGACTCTAAGTCCCCATAAGAAGTCGCCATGAATTGCAAGGAGAGCAAGTGAATTGTAACAGCCTTCACGTGCAAATGAAGGGCGTCACTCAAATCATTATTGAACGAGTGGTAAAAGCCGAGAAAATGGGTCCCTCTTGTAATTGGGGTTTCTGAACTAAATCGTAATCTGGAACAACAGGAGTCATGAATGTAAATAAAGACTTTGAACCATGTATCCTGGGCCCAATTAATTCCTCATTTAGACTTTTTGCCCATTTATTGAACAACTTGGGTTACTTGGGTATCTAAGTAAAGTACTACACTATCCCGACATCTATCGGACAAGGAACGAAAACAATTGTACAAACAAGTGAAAAACTTCAAATCAGTAGCCGTCTTAATAATCGACCTATTTACCGCACTTGAAAAACATATCAGGTTACTGAAGATTCACAGTTACCAAAGGCATAAAATACACAAAACTGTACTTATCTTCTATAAGTTAAAAGGAGAAAATTCACAGCAAAAAGAGCACTCACCTAGACAGCGCCATTGTGTGTTATCGATGTTTCACATTTGTCCGAGAAACATTATAATTTATTTTATGTAAAATTATTATATTATTTTCAATGAATTCAAGTGCTTTTTATTCATTTTAGGGCAATTTATTGTTGTTTTTTAAATAAATTAAAATAATAAGATTATAGTTGTCCAGGTGGCGCTGACAGTCACAACATGTCTGCCTCCATGGACGAGTAGCTAACATTACATCACAGATTATTTCTGTGATCCATGGTTATATAAACTTCTGAAAGTTTACTTATAGGGCCGCCTATACATGTTGTGCGTTTACTGATGTTATTTTGGTCCTCAAATCTGTTGTAAGGTAATAAAATTCGAATTGTGTATAGCTTTGATCTGAATTTTAATAATGCTGCAGAAAGTGTAGAGTAGTAAATACCTAACTTTGGTTTGTCTTATCTTGTTATATATTATATAGGTGACCCTCGGTGTATACCATGTTAATCTTAGGGCTGGCTGTCGAATGGCGCCCATACATCAGCACATGTATCAGCTGACAGTAATGGGCCGCTGAATATTAATGTCGCCCTGTTATTTTCCTACACCTGCATATGGGTTGGGACGGCAAATGTTGACAGTCTCTAAGATGTACGACTCTGGTCTTTTGATCCTGACAGAGGGCACACGTACAAAAGAAGGCCAGCGCAGCACTGAGACTGATCGAGCTCCGTCTCACTGACTACAGTACAATACTCATTGTACACTGTCACTGAAATTGAATTGACTAAAAGTGGTGACTGAATGTGAATATAGAACAAGGTACAGCACTAGTCTGTATCACTGGGAATACTTAAATTTCGAATTTGGATGAGGAAAAAATACTTTTCAATTCATTAGTTGATATTTGTCTTTATTCCACACCTGCATCAAAGTTGGGTTACCTATGCCACTACTCTGGAGGTTCACTATTCCGAAGGTTCACTACTTTGAAGGTTCACTATACTCCTAAGGTTCATTATTCTGAATGTTCACTTCTCTGAACTGCTCTGCAAAAGTTGAACTGACATGCATAAAGTATTGTATTTGTGTTAATTTAATGATGATTGGCAGCGACGTGATAGCCTACTTCATGTAGTTTCAACCTGTCTGTGCATGGTTCTAATGTGGTGGTAGCTGTTCTCTCAGCTCTGTGGTTCGAGACAGATACTGAATTGATGACTTACCTAGTGCGGTGGATTAGGCTGATGTACAGCGGTTAAACTTGTTAGTCGTGCTATGAAATGTTGCGTTTGGGACACAGATTTGGTAAATGTATCGTGGCTCATAATTCAGTAGTATTCAATGCATGTACGCTCTCATTTTTCCATAATTATAAGTCATGCTCTGAAACTGAATTTCGCATGCGCAGGAAACCCAAACAAAGTGCATTAGTACCCGGTTGCTAGGTCCTGGTTAGTAGGTATTCCACTGCGTCTAATAACCTAATGGTCATGTAGGTTTGGTAAAAATATAAAAATTATACTTCAGTACGAAATGCTATAGAGTAGTAAACCTTCAGAACAATGACCCTTGGAATTATGAAACTTTGGAATAGTAGGCTGTTCCCACTGTACTGGCTAATGCACTGAATACTGCTGAAGACCGTGGTAGGTTCAGTTAATTTCTTTATATTCTTCCTGGGTAACTTGTCAACAGAGGCAGAGATAATTTTGGAGTGAAAATATATTCAGCAAAATCAACCTTGTCTATAAAATTGTCTTTTTTCATTGTTGTTCTTTGATCTATAAATAATATTCCATTTTCCACCATATGCTGTTCTAAACTGAAATGTTAATATACCAGAGATTTCAGTAAAAAATCAACATTTGGGCCTTTAAGTAATTTTTGTTAAAACTGGCTATTCAATTGGGAATATTTTGTCAGTTGCGCTTTTCTTACATAGTGGTGGAAAGTTGTTCCTACATCCTACATTCATGGATCACATAAAATATAAACTTGACCGAAGTATGAACGTGTAGAGCAGGTTCGTTATTGTATTAATTTCCACATTCATCTACTTTCCATTGACAGAACTCTATTTTTAAAAAATTTACTGATTATTATATCCATTGTTCTTTTTCTAATTTCATGGAGTAGAGAAATGACTGTATTACGTCAACTGGGGCGAATAGTGAAATATGGCAGTGTGTTTACTGGAGGAGCCATTACTGTGGGTCTTCTGCATAATAACGATTGGGACTTATCGTCATTTGGTGTTGTGAGGTCGGGAAGAGCTCTGTATACTGTGAGTAACCATGGTAACATAATTAACAACACTATATGAGGTGTGTCTTGGCAGTTGCTTGTTCTTCAATTACTTTTTCCCAAAAATTAGATTCTTGGTTTGTAAATGTGTAACCAAATTTGATTTCTTCAAAATTCCGAATGAAATGTAAAATTGAGGCCAACAGGATTGAGTATTTTTAGTGCTCCTGTAGTGTTTTTCTATTTCGTTTACTGTCTACTTCACTATCAAAGCAAAGGATCTGTTCCATCAAGAAGACGTGGTAATGTCTTCATGGTTCCATCCTTGTTTGTACTCTAAATGCAAAATGGTTGGGTCATAAAACATCATAATTGGTTCTGTTCTGTGTTTTTAAGTTGATGCGGTGATGGGATACTTAATTCAATTGTTTGTAGTTTCAAAACGAAAAATTCACCTACTGCCTGCTGAAATGTGTGGGGATCGTTTTACTTTTTTAACACCGGCACTAACTGTTGCCAGCTTTGGGTTTCAAAATGAGTTGGGCGCCACTGTTTTTTTGCCCTAAATGCCCTATTAGAACAAGTATGCCCTCAAGATTTAAAGATTGCAAATCAATTACAGTGTTTTATCTGTCACAAAATTCATTCCCCATTACACAAAGAAAACCCCACCTCAAGGATTTACTTCTTTTTACATACCTGAAAACCTGTTCTATTGTGGGCACTGTGGTAAGAATTGCAGATTGTAGATGTAGCTCCAATATGACATAATGCTTTAATATTGTGTTTGGTAAGGCCTATAGCTCTTGTTTGTTTTTCATTGCAGATTTCACAGTGTGTGGTAGATTACAAAATCTCATTGCGGAATTTAGATCCTACATCCACAGAGTATAAAGAAAAGATTTCAAAGGTGAGTTTCGTAAAAGTGAGTAGAAACCCGTTATGTATGGTGAACTTTCGCAAGATGTGAGTCTGAAGTTTTGTACTACGGTAAAATGTCAGGAATTTCGAACAAAAGCAGTTGCCAAAATTGATCTTTTTTCATTGTTCCAAAGCTACTTGTATTGGTGTGAATGCCCACATTCTTGTAAAGTATAGTTTGATGGTAATTTCGATAATGAACCTGAAAATGATCAAGCATTTATTGAGCCCTACTTGTCTTTTTAGAAGGAAATGATTTCACTTGTCGGCCATGTTTTCTCCTACATTGATATGATTTTAGTGTAATCTTTTCATAGCTCTGGGAATGTTATGTGCATGAGACTGGACTCAAATGTATAGCAGTGAAATAATTTATACACATTTCACAGTTTTCTGGAAAATCTTGCTAATGTACAGTACACGACAAAAGCAGTTATACAAAATTACCCAGAGTGGTTTTCTATTGTGTCCCACAATGAAGGAGAGCAAACAGGAAAGTTAGTAAGGTAGATAAGTCGTTCTGTAATGACAATTTTCCTTCTGTAATAGTTATTACCAGTCATTCTTGCTTTAACCGGATTAACCATCATGATGGGGAAATGGCATTTTTTCTGATTACTATAGTCTTGCACTGTAGACAGCTGGGGCCTTTCACAGTGCATGCTTGGGCTGCATCCGTCCAGGCCCATTGTACTGATCGTCTGATTATCACTCGTTGAGACATCTCACCATGAGTACCTCTAGGGTGAAGTCTTCCAATCTCTCTGTTGGATGATTGGATGGACTTAGTTTTCCAAGTAAAACATTGTGGAACATTAATTTTGTGGTGGAACATATGCGTGTTGCGGTATAAAAATTTTGATTGTGCCAGTTTTAAATTGGTTGGTTTAGGACAAGCTGTACCAAATTGAAGATTGTTTACTGTAATCTTCATGCTCATTAAAATATAAGCATGAAATGTTATTCTTAGAAGACCTGATAGGTCATGAGTATACTGCATTGTTCACTTCACAGATTCACACACGTTCTGCTGAGAGGCTACGAGACCTGTGCTGCAAAAATGGTGGCTGCTATATCAAAGTTGGACAACATATCGGTGCACTAGAATACCTACTCCCTATTGAATATGTGAAGACTTTGTCTGTCCTACATAGCCAGGCTCCATCTTCCCCGATTGAAGACTTGTACAGAGTAATGGAGGACGATCTTGGAAAACCGGTACGTCACGAGACATGTTTACTCATGGTTTGTCCCAAGTAATCAGGTACCACTGAAGACTTCTACAGGGTGATCAAAGAAGATTTTTTAAAGCCAGTAGGTCATGAAACTTGCTAACTAAGGTATATCAGCACAATGTCTTCCCCATGTGGTTGGCCCCGTTGTCCCCCTATTGAAGGCTTGTACAGAACGAAGGAGGGAAGTCTTAGGAAACAAATGAGAAACTTTGAGAATTCAGTGCTTGATTTTGTTGATGCATCAAAAATGACACCAGGCCACCTGTACTCTTTTTTTGATGTCTGTTATGAAGCTACTTTAAGTGGAAATTGGTTTTACAGGTTTCTGAGATTTTCTCCGAGTTTGATCCTGAACCGCTTGGTGCTGCGTCTCTTGCTCAGGTTCATAAGGCTAAACTGAAACAAGATGGCCGCGTGGTAGCAGTCAAGGTGCAGCATCGCCGAGTGCGACAACATTCCGCTGTAGACATGACTAGTATGGAGGTGAGCTCTATGGGAAGAGAGTTTAAGTAAATGAATCAAGAGTTACGCACAGCGTTTATGCTGATTAATTGTTTACGTTAACATGATGAATATGAAAATTTTGTTGTGAACTTAATACTCTTGAATTATTTTAATTTAAGTTGGAAAAGAAACATTTAAAGGCATCATTACCTTTTTGAAGGTGTTTCTGCTCATTTTAGGTATTTTGAACCTTTGTAGTTTTGGCTTTCCAAGGATGTAACATTACCCTCATATAATAGTTAAATCATGTTCTTTAGTCCACTGTTCTTCATCATAAGTAAATAGACATACAAACAAGACTCTTCGCGAGATTTCTTTTGCTCAGAGAACTTCTATGTACAAGACACAAGTAATCAGAAAAATACCATTTCCCCGTCATGATGGCTAATTCTGTTAACAGTAAAAATGACTGTTAGCGTGGCAAAATTCCAATCACAAAATGGCTTAGCAACCTTACTAACTTTTCTGTTAATTTACCTTCAATGTCGGTCATGAGGGAAGACTACTGTGATGATCTTCGTCCCAGCTGTCATGATGGAGAATTCTGGGTCATTTTGTCTGAATATTTTTGACTTGCACTTTGCAACACCTTGGGTCTTTCGTAAACAAATTTTGATGATTTATGCACTCGCTAAGTTATTGCCACATTGTTACTTTGAGTTGGTATGGGTATCAATGGTTATACAATGTTTATTTGTTGTTTCTTCCTCAAGATCCTGGTACATACCAGGATTTTCCATAGTTAAGCCCACCCGATGAAACACCCATGGGTATTTATTCGGAAATTTATGCTGAATGAACGGCCATGGGCGTTTATTTGGTGTCACAACTTCTGGTGTCGTGTGTCCAGATAGTGAGGGGTTTATTCAGAAATTTTCCTCTTACAAGCCCACTCAGCGTCAACTTTTTGTCACAAATTCAGTTTTGTGAAGCACTTTAAACATAAAATTTAAAAGCACAGTTTTGAATAAAAATGTCAAAGTCAGCAAAACTATGACTACCTTTTCCGAATAAACGCCCGGGCATTTATTTGGCGTTACTAAAATGCCTGAAATTTTTCATTTTCCGAATACATGCCCATGTATTGTTGCTCTAAGTTGAGACTGGTTTCTATGATAACACAATTTATTTCTCGTTTCTTCCTCAAGCTCCTGGTACATATTGTCGCCTGGCTATTCCCAGACTTCAAGTTCATGTGGCTGGCCGAAGAAACACGCAAGAATCTGCCTCTAGAGCTTGATTTTTGTCACGAAGGAAAAAACTGTGAACAAGTGCAGAAACTGTTCAAACATTTCTCTTTCCTAAAGGTAAGCTCAAACATACGTTTTGTTGATTCTTCTCATTGTAAGTCAGTGCATTTCTTTGTGAAATTTTTGCTTTTAACTTTCAACCTTACGTGTTAAGCTGTGCTGGATAACATATTTATGACCTGTATTGTTTTTTACAAATAACGAAACTTTATAAAACTACTTTGTGACTAAGCAGCAATATCTATATACACATATGATTACTGAGTGTTTGTGATTTAAAGCTCTAAATATAATAGTAAACTTGAAACCTTTGACTATTGTCCTCTGCAGAGGCATTCTGATCTGTAGCCATAGACTTATTGGTGCATTTAACTACAGTCAAGCATTTTTGACCAGGTACCAGATATTTACTGGGAGTTGACAACCCCACGTGTGTTAACAATGGAGTACTGTGAGGGTGGACAGGTTAACGACACAGACTACATGAAGAAGCACAACATACCTGTGTATGAGGTAAAGAGCACAATGTGTGGTCTTAGGAACGATGTGTGTTGGGCCGACATCTTTAACTCTGTAGTTTTTCCAAAAGGACTGGCAAAACCATACATGGTGTTTGATTAAATAACTATTTAAAATTGTTTTTAATGATGCCTTGCTGATGCTACAGAGCTTATCAAAGTAGGTAAAAACAAGCTATTCTAATAAGAGACGGACAAAATCAGAGGAAACAAGCATCAGTGGTGATGCAATAAAACAAAATTAGGTCATTCTATGGGGCGTATCAGACTGTATGAGCAATTTTGCTCACACTCAGTCCGTATGACATATCACTCCCAGTACCACTCTGTATATGTATAATATTGCACGCTTATCCAATTTCCAGAGCGAGATAACTGTATTTTAAACAGGTAGAGTCAGAATCCAACTAAAGCACTGCAACATGTATCAGCAATATATTATTGTATATTTGAATGAGATCCATTGCCCTCTAGTTACAATTCAGAATACTCTTCTTCTAATCAGTGTACAGTTGTCGCTTGAAGCATTGGGGTGTACTTGTTTAGACATACCTAAGGCAGATGACAGTTGGTATTCATTCTAATTGTGCAAGGTTGCCCTTGTTGAAAGTTAATACAACAGTGTTATGTAACACAAGTAGTGACTGAAAACTCAAGCTGGTATAGTTTCATTTCCCAGGTAGCTCAAAAGCTTGGCAAGCTTTACAGTGAAATGATATTTGTTCAAGGCTACATACACTGTGATCCCCACCCCGGGAATATTCTGGTGAACAAACACAAGGGCCATGTAGAGGTAGTCTTGCTGGATCATGGACTGTACGCAGTGAGTATTTGTTTTTTGCTTTCAAAGAGAATATGCTTGTTAAGACTCTTCTGTTTAGTGGTGTATCATAACAGGGCAAACCTTTCTTCGCTATGAAGATGATATGGCTATCCACCGAGACACAGTCTTAATTTTTAGACAACAGTCCATAAATCCTTATTCTTGCAATAATGTTAATTTCGGAAGATATCCAACTGCATCTTAATTCAGGGTTTTAATACTTGCATGATGGAAGGCAGAGCTTTGTCGCAGGCCTTGACGTCATACTCGAGTATGTGACACGGAGCAACTAACGTGGAACAGGTGTTCGGGTGCAAGTGTGTGTGTAAACGCGACTGAAACGGAGCAAATTGACTCCACCGTGGCCATTTCTGTCACCAGTTTGAGAGTTACAGCAAGTTGCCCTTGATCAATTGCTCTGGTGTAAACTGCACATCTAAGCACAAACTGGGTCAAGGCAGAAGGGATCGTCTTTTATTGCCCTTGCATAATAACGTACATGCATTGTTTTGGATGTTCGCCATTGTTAACTCATTCGACCCTGAGCACCATATGGAATAAATTGCTTAGTGGCCTGGCTGAGCTGTGGAATGTCTACCCCCTTGAAGTCGGAGGGTATTTCACTCAGAACTAGGTCACAAGCACTGCACATAATTAAAACCTCATCACTCAGTCATTAGTAAACATATACTTACCAAATTTTCAGCAATACATCTTGAGTAAATGAGCTTCATGTTGATATAAAATTTATCCAAGCTCAATATCGATAAAGGGATGAACAAGTAGTTTTACTTTTTGTTTTCCAGAAACAAAGACGTTTGTTTACAAATAATCCATTTAAATTTCCAGAAAACATGTCAAGAAAGTTTTCTGTGTAGTATATCCTCATCATAAACTAGATCACTGATATCTGTATCTAAATCTGACCACTCAGTGCCATCAGTATCCACACTATCATATCCATAATCACTGAAGTCTATATCTAAATGTGACCAGTGCCATCAGTATCCACACTATCATATCCATAATCACTGAAGTCTATATCTAAATGTGACCAGTGTCATCAGTATCCACACTATCCTCCTTAATAAAAACTTCAAGAACTGTGAGAGAGCAGCATAGATGATGTCCGTATAATATCAAGACAGCAATTTCAAGTGAGTGTGTGCACAATGCTAGTCACAGAGTAGAATGTTCCTAGTAATTGAACATTTTGTTATTGTTTCTGGTCAGTTCAAATAAAATAAACAGGAGCACCCTAGCAGATGATTAAGTGGTGACAGCAGTGTTATGTAACACCAATTAGGCTACAATTCTAGTCTTCAAATCAAACAAACATACTATGTTTCAGGGAGGAAAATCTTTATAACCTTTCAAAAGTTACCACAACAACCACTACAAAGTTAACACGCTTCCTGGTTTTTCCTTGAATTGATAATTTGCTTGTGAAGAAATGGTTCTAAATTCCAGAAATAACAGCCAATAGGTATTAACTTCACAAACAAGAAGTTAACACAGAGTATGGTGTCTCAATCCTCATTGGATAGAAAACTGGGAATACCCTAGATATATTTAAACTTAAACCAATAAATTGCTGCCTTCTATCCCTCCTGAAGGCGTGATCCGCCTGTGAGATACATTCTTAGATAACGCCTCCAGACGGCATCAGGCCCTGAGTGAAAATAAACAGTCACGCCATAAGGCGGGATCAGGGAGGAATGAGTTAATCCAAATATGCGCTGGCTGTCTTCGTGCAATCCTCTTCTGTGTTGGTCTAGTTTGCGATAATTTCCTGTAAATGCGACTGAAGTGGACTAACTCTCAGTGTGGTATATGTTTCTCGTGTAAAAATAGCTCTATGAATTCGAAATTGTTAAATTTTATGTAAATATGTAAATTTTTCACGGAAAACGTTATTTCATCTAAAAGGTCATGTTTGAACTTAACATCGTTTGGTTTCATTACTTCATCAGTACTTTCACTGTATGGTGTTCATCATTGATGTCATGGCTGATTGACAATACACAAGAAAACTATCCTTGTATTAAAAAATGGGTTGCCTCATTCGAATATTAGTCCATGACCCTGTATTTGGGAACGTGCATTTTAAAAGTTCTCCGGAAGCTAAATGCATTATTTTGTATCAAGGGATGCGGGATTCTTAGGTATTTGTCAAAAAGTAGGACATTGATGCTATAATTTTTGCACGTGGTACTTCATGGTACTTGTCATAAAACGGCATGGGTCATGTGCAAATATTACCAAGCACAACCATCCTTATTAAATAAGTTACTTTCCTTTAGAGTCTGTGTATTAAATTTGTTTTGCAAGAAGATAGACATTTACTTTAAAGAACTCAAGAAGAAAGTTGTGGTCCTTCAGAATAATCACGTCACATGCTATGTATTTAAACGTACATTCTTATGGTTGGGTCAACTGGTTATCCATTAGATCACTGAACATCCTGAAATGTATATGGTATTACATGCATACATCCTGTTGAAACTTCTTTACGTTTTGCAGACTCTCACTGATCACTTTCGGCTGAATTACTGCCATCTGTGGTTGTCGATCATAAACGCAAACCTCAAGGGCATCGAGTACTACTCCAAACAGATGAACTGTGGTGACCTCTATCCATTGTTTGCTTGTGTTATCACAGCGCGTTCATGGGACTCTGTCACACAGGGTGTCGGAAACAAGGAATTTTCAGCCAATGAGGTAAGATTTTTTGTTAAGCTTTTATCTAAGGGGATGGTTTTATTCTGTCTAAATGTTATGGTTGATGAACGGAGAAGTAAATCTTTCACAAGGAAATGTACCGGGTTTACCCCGATTTGCAAAACTCATGATTGCTAACAATTCATTGTTATTGCTATTTCTGCTGTGCTTTAGAATTATCGTTAACCATGATTGACAGATTCATTTGCAAGAAATTTGTGTTCAAATAGTATAATATCATAGTGTACTGTTATTCCACTCTATCTAAGTTTGTCAAAGTTGGTCAATGTTGTAACAGTGGTTGTTTTATGCAAACATTTTTAATGAACTAGACTTTGAATCACAATGGTGTCTTCTAACATTGGTTTTTAAGTAATAAAACCAAATTAATTTTATGTCACGAGATGAAGCAAAGGCTGTACGTCTGTAAAGCTCTATTTCCCTGCGATAAAAAGACGAGTTCTGATGACGAAAATGTCATTTATTGTGACGCAACAGTGCAACTACTACACAAAATGCAGTTTATGGAAAGAAGGACATTAAAAACACCACAAGGTGTCAAAAGTATTGAACAGTTTGATCTCATTGAGACCTCCATTTCAGGACGATGAAATCAAAGACAACGCAGCCCAGTACCTGCCCCAGATCTCAGACATTCTCAATAGAGTTCCGAGAGAGATGCTGCTTATTCTGAAGGCCAATGACCTTCTCAGGGGTCTAGAGACTAACTGGAACATGAGGTCAAATGCCACTTCATTTCTAACCATGTCCAAATGTTGTCTGACAGCCTTGGCCAATCACGATCGAGCTCATTGTCGTCGATGGGTTGACAGAGTTCGGATAACATTGTCAGAGAGAGTTGCTCATTGCATGATTGATGCTTACGAGATTTATATGTGGTTTACATCACTTTGTGCCAATTTATATTATAGATTAATGTTGAGTTGATAAAGGGTGTTATTTTAAAATGATACAAAACCCCGTTTTGGCTTCTTAACGACTTTCCCATCCATATCTCTGAAGCAAACAAAATTATGCTCTGTAATCCTTGGAGAAAAATTTGAAAACTCCTTTCAAAGTCTGCTCAGTGGGCAAGTGTGACCTACGCATTTAGCAAATTACACGGGAACTGTGGGGAAAAGACCACCCACCAAGGACCGTAAAATATATTGTGAGATAGGGACTGAGTTTTTAGTTGATTTCAGCCTTTACCCTTCCAGATTGTCGCCAATGATGCATTAGCAGGTGACAGAACAAGGGTTGGTTGAAATCATGAAAACAGGGTTTAGTATCCTTTTAATGAGTTTCTGTTAAAATGTGATTTTAAATTATTTATTTGTAATTAGATAGCAACTGTTTTTAAACTATTTATTCATATTTTCACAAAAACCCACAAAAGTCATACTTAAGATCACATAATTGAATGCACTTAACACCTGAACCACTTGCATGGCTCATTAAATACAAGAACTTGACAAATGTCACTGAATAATACAGAATGTGGTCTAGAAAATGACTGAAATGTCTAGATCCACATTGCCAGTAATTTACTTAGGTTTCTGAAGTTTCAGTGATACTGAGAAGAAACTGTCAGAGGTTTGGGTTTTCTGGATGTGAGACAATTTCTGCCCCTCCAGCTTTTCTGGACCAGACTTGTCTTCAATCTGTGACCTTTGCTTGTACCTCTCTTCCCATATCCAACCATCTGTAAACTATCCTTGAATGCTCCTTCCCACTACAGTCTACTTGACTGCAGTTAATACGTGGTACCGGTGAAGTATATTCTTTAGACGAGGTGATGAACCAAATGTTCTTTTATACTTAAGCAATTCTTGAAAATAAAGCTTGTTATGAGTTTTAATATTGTGTATTTTTAGAATTTAACTATTCCTGTATTCACCCAGAGTGTAACTATTGCCACATGCTGTTTGAAATAAAATGCATTTCGTGTATTTTTTAAAATCATTCAGGGTGCGCCTATAACCGGATCACTGCCTGCACCTAACTGCGGAACTTAGGTGCATGTGAAACATTTGAGTAAAAACATCTTGCATAAAAACATCTTGCGAAAAATGGAGTGATCTGCGTGTAGGCGCATGCGCCTAATTGCGGGATTATGCGGTAAACACATACCTGAACACTTTGATTTCATTAGAATTCTGTTCTTGAAAGGGCAATTGTCTCTTGAATGTTTCTCAATATTAATCAAGCACAGATCTGAACATATTGATATCATTAGAATTCTGTTCTTGAAAGGACGATTGCCTCTTGACTGGCACATATCCGAACACTTATTGATTTCTTTAGAATTATGTTCTTGAAAGGGTGACTAGCTCTTGAATGCATTTAGTATTTTTGTCAATATTTATTGAGCACACAACAGCAATTATTGATTTCATTAAATTGCTGTTCTTGAAAGGGTGATTGTGTTTTGACTGGGACCGTGACATCAGATCATGATAGAAATCCAACGCAGAATATATGCTATGCGTATTTCATGTATTGGTAAGGCCAGATAAGGTTGTCATGAATTCAATCATCTTTGTTGGAATTCTTTTGCACTACAAATATTTTGTAAAAGGGTGACTCTGCTCACTGCATGGTTCCCGCAAACTTGCCATTTAGTAATGAGTAAATTTTCTTTAACCCTTTTTGTTTATTGGAAACTACATACTTTTTAAGCCCAACACTTGATCGACGTACATGTTAATGTTTAAGGGCCGACTTCATTTTTTCATTATCGTGTTGGTTCATGTTATTTAATCGTTACAGCCATTCAAATATCTGGGACCCCTAGCTTTCAGTCTGGACTCCTCAGGTTTGAAAGCTATTGGCCAGTTTTAGTTCAGGTATATCCCTGGCAGTGTCTATGTGTTTGCCAGTAGTATTGCTGAGCAAGTTGACGTATCACCATCAAAAGCCACTTATTTGCGGCATCCAGCACAACCAGAGGTAATGGTGGGTCAGAGTTGGAACTTCTTCCTGAGAAATATCACAGGATCAACGCGTGATACCATTTATTGGAGACCTTACAAACCACATCAACGTGCAGCTCAGTGAGATACATAGAAAACTTTACCCTATGTTGTGCCATATATTGATATCTAGTTTTGTTCATTACAAGCAAAACAGTTAGATATACAAGTCACGCCATAAGTTCATTTTTTCCATACTAAAATTTTATTTATAAAGACACAAAAATATAATCACATATGTGCAAATGAAACACATGCACACACACACACACGCACGCACGTAGCTAAATAATAGAACTTCACGGTTGGTCTAATCTAAATAAGTTTCCCAAAAGGCAATTTTGCGGGGTTGTATACTCCTTACTTTACAATAATTATACAAGAAACATTGAAATTGTGAACATCTAGGAATCATCTGGTCTCTAGAACATTTATGGATGAAATACTTGCAAATAAGTTAATATGGTATTGACATCTTCAAAACTACATCCAAAATATGTTGTCAAAATAACATTTTTATCTAAGATTAAATCGCGTTGTGCAGTTACGTAAATTAAAAGTTTCTGAATTTCACACCAAAAAGTTTTCACAGAACCACATTCCACAAACATATGGTTAAAAGTCTCAACAGTTCCGCAAGGTGCACACTTGTCATCACTAACTAAGTTCATCTTTTTGTGAAGACTTCTATGAATATAGAAATATTTAAAGGTTTCAACATAAGGAGGTAACAAGAGTTTGTGTTGAAGAACATAAATTTGCTTAATTTGTTGTCTAGAGTAAATGTCAGATAAGCTGTACTCTATATCAGGAGGCGAAAAAAAATATTTTGGAAAGCAAAATATTCCTAGAAAACACATAATTTGGCTTGACTGGGGGTGTATACACATGAAATTGAAGGATCAACTTTCAACTTAATCGCATGTCTCAAATCAGCATAATGAATCCAATTTGAAAGCTTATATCTATTTTTCAAAGCCTCCCATGTCAGAAATTTATTTTCAAAATTCAAAAGATCCTTCACAAAAATAATACCAGCCTCATTAAGAAACTATTAAAGAATACAGTCATATTAATCAATATGTTTTTGTTATTCCACATTACTTGGTTTACAATTGTTATGTCCTTATGTAAATGAGCACTAATTTCTTCCCAAGCAATCAAGATGTCAAGATAGAAGGTATCAATATTTGCAAGAGACAGCAAATTACAATCATAATTTGATTTAAAGATCAAAATACCTCCATATGTTTTGAAAACATACCCTGGAAACATTTTGAAAACTTCATTGTTTCCATCTAAGCAACGCATAACCCACTTAACTAGTAATGACTTGTACATAATATTTATATCAGGAAGTGACAAACCACCATTTTCATGGGTATTTACAGCCACAATTTTTCTAATTCTAGGTGGTTTATTTTGCCAAACATCATAAGTTCATAAAATGCGATTCAAGTGAGTGAGTAGCAATTTTTGACAAGACATTTCATGGAAAAAAGTCACTATTTAGCAGTTTGAGTATCTTACTTAGTATTTTACTAGAAGCTGGGCGGGAAATGATTGGTCATGGGATGGATAGTGAGACAGTGAAGTCCGATAAATGATTTGGTACTGTTACTCATCGTGTACTATTGTTAGTGTCTGCGCCAGACGTGGGACATTAGGGAACTAAGAAAATAGTTTTGGATCATAAAAAATAGCTTTAAGCACACAAAGTTTAACATCTTCAAATAATAAAATTCTCAGCTTATAACACGTGGGCTTAGTGTGTACGCTGAATTTACGGAGACTGATGTGCTGTAAGGCACACTTGGATTGTCTTGACTGCATCAATTATGGAATCCCATGACACTACACTGCATAAAAGATGTGGTAACATGAGTGAATTAAAGATGGTTTGGAGTTTAGCTAACACTCAAACTAGAGCAATGTCAAGATAACCTGAAGATTATGGAGCGAACACAGGAAAATAACAAAAAAAATGTCTTGTGTCAGTGTCACTACTTGCTTCCAATATTCCGAGGCACCGCAGTATAAACTAGCATCTCACGAAGACCTATTGCTGAAATAGAATGGAAGATAATATGAAGTTCAATTTTTTCTAAAATTTAATTTTGCTTCCTTCACATATATAATCAAGTCAGTGCTCAAACACTTAATAGAAAAAATGTTTTGTTGACAACATTTATTACACTATTGCTTCTTTGTTTACGTTCCAGAAATACAACTTACCTTTTTGTCGTGAACAGAGAGCTCCTTGATCTTAATGCCACCTGCTATTGTCAAAGTCTTGACATCAGAGCACGGCAGACGGTGACTGAAGTCAACAAACTTCTTGTCATTTACATTAACCTAGCCAAACAAAATCCATACAAAGTTAACTGGCAAAAAAAGCATATCTGTAGTCTGCACCCACATTTCTGAACCTGTGCATCACTACTTAAAAGCACACACTGAATCAATACATTCTGTTAATCGTCAACTGACCATGAATCAGTGGCACACCGTTTTCTTGTAATGATGAGCAAAGAAAATGCGGCTCTCTCCACTGGTCAATTCCATAATGTTCTGCCACCGCCACCACTGAATTGAAGCTAGTTACATTAAAAGGTTCCTGAAGTATAATAACATGCATTTTTAATGTAATTTAATTGACGAATAAAGCCTATATCAGAAATCACATCTTTGTTACTCTTTCACATTTTTGCAAAAAAGCGTTTTTCCAATGTTGATTCCTTTTGGCTAACGTGCATCTGACGTCACTGAGGCTGTACCGTGGGTGAAGGCAAAGACAAATCAAGTTTATTATGTATATACCTCATTGGGTGAATGCCTCTCGGTTACAGAACTGACAGTGCTTAATGTGTATACTTCGTGTGCGATCTCGGCTCTCAAAACTTTATAATACAAGTTTACTGCCGTGTGGTGTTGACTAATAGTGGAACGATGCTGTTCTCGGGACGGGCCAGGAAAGGGCCCCGACTGCGTAGCCTTGCCTTGGTACAAGCTGTATAGTAAATATACAGCAGCCGTTGCACCGACGTGGGTAAAAATTAATCAAATAAAATCTGACACAAAATTAGTGTCATTAAAAATTACACTCTTCCTTGAGTAAACTAAATTATTGAATGGTGTTGAAAAAATTGGCGTTCTGCCATTCACTCTGCTGCTAATAATTGGGTGTGCTCTTTAAGGTCGGCTTTCGGCGCCGTCACCTGTTGCCTTATTGGCCAGTTTCGTTCCCGAAGTTGTTCTTCCAAGCGATCGAACTGTTCTTCGAAGTTGTGTACATGTCACAACAAATTACTAGAGCTGATTTCATTTCCTTACAAGTTTTTAGTATTTTAATACCAGGAAACCGAATTTCATAAAAAATTTTGCTCCTGCGAAGCTGTCATCATTTCCCGACAGATGTCGCAAAATTTTAGGAAATAGCGCGTGTAGTGAGCGTACTGTTTTCTTTGTTACAAAAGGCTGAGAATTATGAAATAAAATAACGTTTACAAGATTGTTTTTAACTTAAATGGCTCCAGTGGGCAAGGCAAGCGTCGGTCGACACCCAGTTCCCTGCTGCTTTGGAGCTCTACATGGTGATATAAGTTTCGTGACGAGATGACGAGCAGAACTACTCAGGCTGTGTGAAATTTCGGAGTCTAACGGTGCTCAACACACAGTGCTAATGGTACCTAGTTGTATTTTGAAGAGAGCCTTCATTATACAGCTAGGGGCTGGCTAGGCCCTCGAATGAATCAAAGTCACCGGAAAGAAAACCAAAAAAGGTTGTGTGAGTATGCACATGTTGATCTGTCGACTGGACTACGTACTCGCACGACAAATGACCTACTATATTTCTTTGTGCTGTGAGCCTCAGTGACGTCACGAAATACAGCGCTTGCAGTGGGGCTTTACGGAACAGATAAATTTTTACTTTTCAAAGTAAAAAGAAAAGTACTGTACACTATTTAGGAATATGTGGATGCCATTAACCAACCTTTATACTTTCAAAATTCATATTAAAATGCTGAAAAATGTAGTTCAGGCCTCTCTTAATCTTTGGAATTCCCCTCCTTGAAAAATGAAACCAGTAACTGACACAACAAAAGATTTAATGGCCCTGGTCTGTGACGCAATGACGGGATGTTAGTTGTTCTCAAACCTGCCTGAATTAGGGAGAGGGTGACAAAGGTTTTATAAGAGTAAGTGGCCTAAATAAAAAATTCATCCTAGACAGAAGGTGCAGGTATATTGCCTCTCTAAGACACCTCAGTTTGTTTAATTTTGCAACTATGTGCCGTCTCACTCTCATTTGACTATCAATGTCTCACCCTATAGCAGTCCTCCAGCACCTCTATCTCAATTTCGAACTTATCCTTGGGCTTGAATGGGAAGTTGGGTTGTTCCCGCTCTCCACGGCCCCACTTTCCATCACGTTTGGAGTTACGAACCACCTTGTTCTCCGACTGACGAGGGTTAAAGTGGAATGCGATGTTACCACCAGGTTTGCTGTCACACTCCAAGTTGATGTGGAACCTGCAGTAGGCAAGGAAATGTTCTGTCAAGTTGGTGCTGAGCTATTTGCTCAAGAAAAGAACAATTAACTATTTTGTGTTTTTCACACAAAAAATTGTGTCATTAAGACACTTCTGTATGGTAAAATATTGCCAATTTGGGATATAGTATGACTGACAGGGGCAATTTTGTTTCTATTTTTTAATATAAGAAGATGCAGGCACCAAGGTCTAGGCCATATCTGCCTTAAAAAATGTGGACATTCAAAATAATGATCGAAGCATTTAAAAATGAAAAAGGCAAATATTGGCAATAAATTGGTCCAAAATTGGTGTGATTTTACGATGCTCAATTTTCTCAAAATTTATTTGTACACCTGACCTTTCACAGCTGCCTTTGACTTTGCCTTTGAGTGCTATGGTTGAGCCAGTCGCCAGACTCAACTCCTGTCGAACGGGCATTGACTGAAACAGAACGTCACACAATCAGAGGCGGGACAGATACATTTCTGACCAAACTCAGGTGGGACTAGCAATACGTATGATACCATCTGATAATAAAACAATATTCACACAGCTGAGAGAAACTCAGTAGTACAAAATAAGCCATATCTGTTTCAAACTTTTTTTCGGGATAAACAGTCAAAGTTAGAAATTTGCAGCTGCAGTACATCACTCAGTGGTAAATATTTACCATTGCCAATATTATATGCTCAACACAACGTCTTGGAATCGAACTTATATAAGTGACTCAGAGGTTCAGAAATTCTTCAAGACCAGGGGCACATTCCAAGAAACTGACTTAAGTTCATTTTTGACTTAAGACTAAGATTTGTCTTAACTTCCATACTTTGAAACTTCCACACCCGGTAAGATAGTTAAAATTAAGACAAAACTTTTATCAAAAATTTAATTCAAACTTAAGATCTCTTTCTTGAAATGGTCTTAAGACAAATTTAAGTTTTACCTTAAAATTTACTAAAATTTAAGATTTGTCTTAGCTAAGTCACTTTTGTTGGAACGGACCCCAGCTCTGTTCAGATTTTGAAAATTTTGGCTATTTTATATCAAAAGGAATGTTAGTCAGAGATGAAATTAGGAGAGTCTATTGAGTGTGTACCTGTTGTCTTTGTGTATGTATATTGTTGAAATGTGGTTGTGGGCCAGAGGCCTGATAAATCGCAATAAAGTCTTCATTACAAAATATTAATGGTAATTTGTGGGAGTACCATGCAAATTACCATGTTACGACCTAAGGTGATAAAATAGGAAATAGAAAAAGCTCTGAGGTGTGTATTAAGCCAATACAATAGATCGTAGGTGTGTAAAAGAATTACTAAAAATTCTGTGTGGGTGATAAGCTAGATATGGGCATTAGCCTGGATGAGTGTGTTAGAAGGAAAATCATAGACTACTTTTGTAACATGAACATTTACATGATGGCATGCAATAAAACAACTATGGCAGACTCTCTCAGGTGACTGATTCAAATGTCTGTGTAAGACCTATTTTTATACCAAACCAAACATGGACCATCCACCCCAGTACTTACTATTTGGGCTTAAATAGCTGTAGTACTAACTGCATAGATGGAGGAAGTTGCCCGTGTGTTTCACCAACCAGCTGGACAAATAAATTGGTTGCAGGCTCACCAGGTAAATATAACCCCCATCATAGTCATAGCTGGACACCATTAACTTTGGGCAAGGTTAAAGTGGACACAGGGAGGTTAGAAAAAAAACGGAACTACTTTTTTGTTTTGTTGACAACATTCATTACGCTTATTACTTCTTTGTTCACACTCCAGAAATAAAACTCACCACTTTGTCGTGGACAACGAGCTTGCTAATCTTAATGCCACCATCTATTGTCAAAGTTTTGACATCAGAGAACGGCAGTCGGTGACGGTAGTCAACAAACCTGTTGTCATTTACGTAAACCTAGCAAAACAAAAGCCAGATTAAATTCCACACAAAGCTAATTAAGGCGAAAAAAGCAAATCTGTGGTCTGCACCCACATTTTTGAATTTGTACATCACTACTTAAAAGAATACATTGCATCAAAAAAGTTCTTAAATGCATTCATGTTAATAATCAGCTGATCTTGAATCAGTGGCACAAGATGGTTTTCTTGTAATGATAAGCAAAGAAAATGATGTGCAAAGCTCTCTCAGTTTGTTTAATTTTGCAACTATGTGCAGTCTCACTCTCATTCGACTATCAATGTCTCACCCTGTAGCAGTCCTCCAGCACGACTATCTGAATTTCGAACTTCTCCTTGGGCTTGAATGGGAAGTTGGGTTGTTCACGCTCTTCACGGCCCCACTTTCCATCATGCTTGGTGTTACGAACCACCTTGTTCTCCGACGGACGAGGGTTAAAGTGGAATGCGATGTTACCGTCACACTCCAAGTTGATGTGGAACCTGTAAGAGGCGAGGAAATACTCTGTCAAGTTGATGCTGAGCTACATTCTTGGAAAAAGAACAATTACCGTATTTGCCCTAATAAACGCCCATTCCCCTATAAGCGCCCCCGACGTGTTTCCAGACTAAAAAAGCGCCCAGTACATTAACGTGTATGTGCAAAAAATATTTCACCTACAGTTCTAAAATTCTACAGTAACGTCTTCTATTTATCAATAAGATCCGACAGTCCTGAAGAAAATCATTCACGGAGCGCGGAATTTATAGACCCTGAGCCTCGCCTAGCATAATAGTCAAAGGGATTCAGTGTTGTATCTTCCCGTACAGATGTTCCCTCTCAACAGGAATCCAAATTTCTTTGTACACGTGAAAACCGTGAATCGAAGACTATTAACAAATTGACCTTTATTAAAAGCTCGTGGCCAAGAAGCGCGTGCTGCATACATGTACCTGTCATCAAAGACATAAGTCTTCAGGAACTATCTATTCATGAAATTAGTAGCATAGCATTGGCAAGAAATAAATATTGGCATTAGACTCCGAAAGTTTTTAATACCGTAACAACATTCACATTATTTTTAGGGGGAATTATTTAATTAATAATAATTGGTATTTTTAAAGTCAAAATAACCCACTGATAGTGAACATTTGCACACCCTTACACCCCCCGAATCTCCCGTAAAATAACTGTTAAACTGTCAGGCATCCAGTCACCTGACGACTCACTGAGACAATTCTCAAACGTTTTTTAGCAGATGAGATCAACAAGTGCTAAATAAAACAAGTTCTGCTTTTACTGCTTGTGTTAATTTCTTTAGTTACAATGCACACCGAGACCGTTACATAACGTTTACTCTGGCAAATGAACTCTGATGACACGCATCAGCTCGCTCATTCACACAATACGCAGACGAACTCCGAAACAAACGTCACAGGACTTAATATGCAGTTAATCCCGACTCCCCTGGAACTTAAAAATCTTTGGGACACTATTTTGAAAACTTAAGGAGGACTTCAGGTAATTTGTTCTTGAGTCAAAGCTGTATTTTTATTCAAGAATTACATGCAGTTGCTCTATCGACGATCGCGAAGCAGCGACGCATCAGTCGGCGAGTTTTCACCCTGGAATTTCAGTACAATTTTCTGAAAAATAATCGTAATTTAACAACGAAGCTTGATAGTGCCCTGGGCCCTTATTAGGGCAAATATATGGTACAAACTACTGTTTTGTGATTTTCACACAAAAAATTGTGTCATTTTTGATGCACACTTATGTAACATAAAATATAACCAATTTAGGACACACTATGGCTGAGAGGGGCAATTTTGTGTCTATTTTTTTTAATAAAAGAAGAGGCACCAAGGTCTATGTCATATCTGCTTTTATAAAAAAATAATTGCAGGCGGTCTGATACACGTTGTATCAGACGTGCGCAGGCCTCGCATGTGGGCCCATTGCACTGATCACCTGGAAGTATTTTTATGCTTTATTGATATATATCTGCTTTCAAAATTGTGGACATTCTAAACATTTTTATGATTGAAGCATTTAAAAAATGAAAAAGACGAATTTATTAGCAATTAATCGGTTCAAAATTGGCAAGATTTCACCATACACAATTTTCTCAAAACTTATTTGTACACCTGACCTCTCACAGCTGCCTTTGACTTTGCCTTTGACTATAATGGTCCAGCCAGTTGCCAGACTCAATTCGTGTCGAAAGGGCAGTGCCTGAAACAGAATGTCATACAATCAGAGGCGGGACAGATACATTTCTGACCAATGTCAGCTTGGACTACCGATACATGTGATACCATCTGATAATAAAACAATATTTAAACAGGAACTTAGTAGTACAAAATAGAGACCTGACTCTGCAAGTAAGCCTACACAGCAGGCCAGTTTATGCTCAGACAGGTCTTAAAATAATAATTATGTAAATTGTGGAACTGAAGAGCCATTATCTGAGAACACCTGCAAAATTACAGAATGTTAGATTTCGACAATGTGGTTTTACTAACTTGAAGGATACGAAATAATAATGGAAAAAGTAATTTGAAAAATCCTTAAAATATTTTTGTATGAATTTCAGCACATCCAATATTCTCATGTATTCCTATGGGAGAATGTCTAACAAGAATGTCATTTCAAAAGACTCATCAAAAAATGGTTCCAAACTATATTTTGAGCAGCATATTTCCCTACACCAAACTAAAATGAAATAAAAATATTACATCGTCAAAACCGTGGGACTTCTAGAAATTTTCAGTGAAATGCCACGTACATGTATACTTTTGCAAATTCTATGAAGATCTTAAGCATTGGAGGTAAAATTGCAGTTCACCCCAACAAGATGTCATTTGCGTCTGTGGATATACAGCAATTGTCTTTGAAATCTGGGCTTTATTTATGTATAGACACCTGTTTTTGTTTGAATTAACAAAATTATGTTAAATCAAGTTGTTGTATTGAACTTGCTTGGAATAGCTTATTGTCTTTAAAGTAACATCAGGGTCTTGCTCGCACTGGACAGTGTGACAATCACAACTGCGTCCGACTCCGGATTCTGGTGCAAGCTGTTCCGAACAAAGCTGAAGAAGCAGCCGCAGTGAAACTTCCCGCATACCTTTAGAAATGTGCGTTTCCTTGTGAGCCAATCAATCATGGCAAGTTTGCTTATTGTCACATTCATGGCAGAGTGTGAACATATATTTTGACATCAATAGCTCAAAGGCTAGTACTCCAGTGGTGAGGAATTACTGGTCAAATTACACCTTCACTGACAGCTCATCTCAGTGGCTAAACACGCTAATGTTTTTGCAAGATTTATGCAAGTGAAAGGCAGTGTTTTCAAAGGGTCCTTTACAGAACATAACTCTCGGTACCATTTTCCCCAGGCATGTGAACCTTAGAGTAGAAGAAACCAAAGTGTCCTCTACATAACATCAGTGTTTGCAAGCTAGGTCCTTTCAGACAGCTATGCAGCATTAATTAAGGATTGAGACTTAACTCACTTGCAATAGGGCATTTTCCTCCTTCCGGTATTTATGCACAAACACAAACATATCAGTGTAAAATCTATTTCAAAGTGTAACTTATGATAACCAAAACTAAGGGTATCTGATGAGAACAAAAAGAATTCTTCAAAAAAAAGGGTTGACACTAGTTGTAAGCTCAAGAGTAAAAGTTGTAAAAGCTAAAAGCCTTCACCCAGTTTTAAAGGAAAAGTTCATATTTTAACACTGACATTTTGTCAGATAGAGAATGTCACAATGATACAAGTAAAACACACAACTACCAGGATAAGCCTGAGGTTGAAAGCAGTGAAAACACGCATAATTTTCAACAATATCGGGTAACTAAAACTGGCTAATCACTGGGCCGACTTACCTTTCAAATCTTAGGAGCTAATATTGACAAAAAATAAACATGACGTGAATAATGCGCTTACATGAGAGTCAATGCATTTCTAAAGATATGCGTGACTAAATTTTCACCGCTTGTCCTTCTGAGCTGCATTTACCAGGATCAAAGAGAGCGCGGTGCAGAGTTCGACTCAGTTGTGATGGCCGCATTGTCCGGTCGGTGAGAGCAAGACCCAATTAAGTGTAATTACCCGACCATAAACTGTAGTAAACATCTCTGCCTTTACATATTGAAGGCGAATTTTCAACATGCATTAACCAACTGTTTAAAAACAAATACCGCAGCTGTATTCAGATGGAAAAAACAACCAAGTTTGGTTTACAATTTTTAGAAATTGATGAACTATAAAGCTAAAAACTATGAACATTTATGGGCACGATTCAAGATAAACGACTGTGCTTACTGATATACTCGGTGATTTACATACGGTGATCAGAGTTAACAATATCACGTGGATTGTTCTTTTAATAATACAACTCAGCTGCATTGAAACATCTATAAACAACACACAGTGACTAATTTAGATGTCAATAACATTTAAAACATCGCACATGGTCCAGGGCATGCCGAACTACTTTACTCGAGGAGTAGTACACTAACCGGACAAATGATATTTGCGGAAATGCTCCAATTTCGATAGCTATCTTGTAGTTGTAATGGAACACCTGTGAAGACAATAAGATGGCTAGCTTTGTAGTCAACTAGAGAGTGCAAGCAGTGGATGTGGTTGCCGTGGTCGGTGGGCAAGAGCTGTGATTTCATTTTGATGACTGTGGAAAAGGTAGAATAGCTATGTAGTTACTGCAACCAAAATTCTCCAGAGGTTCCAAATTCTCAGTTTGGCTATCACCATGTTTGCACTTTTGTATATATTTTATGATTTGAGTTCTAATAAAGATTGAACTTAATAATGACACGTGTAGTTTTGTTTGTTGTGACATGTTTGGTGTACAGTAACTGTAATCTAGAAGTCAGGGATGGGTTCACAATTAACTTACATCTAAGTTGTTTTGATACTTTGTTTAAAAACAAGATAGCAACCCTAACAGGTAAAAAAACAAGCTGACAGGAGTACTAAAAATAAAGTAATGAAAACAGGTATGAAATATTTAAAACCAGCGTTCCATCCAGAAGTGGCCCGTTGTCAAGATCAACGAAAATTAACTTAATAGTCTTTTTGTAATATTTAAAATGTTTCAAGTTAAAACTACTGATCTCCACCGACATTCAAGGTACCTAAACTACACGGTCAACGGACTCATAAACATGGGTACGAACACGTGAACACGACTCACGGACCTGCAAACACCATCCACTGACTCACAAACACGGGAACGGACTCACAAAACACGATCCACGTACCCAAATACACGGGACACGGACTCATATTCACAAGGAAACACGGTTAACGGACCGCCAAACACGCGGGTTTACGGACAAAATGGAGGTGTCAGCTGACCCAGGAAGCCGATGAGTCCGTGACCCGTGTTTGGCAGTCCGTTAACTGTGTTTCCTTGTGAATATGAGTCCGTGTCCCATGTATTTGGGTGCTTGGATCGTGTTTTGTGAGTCCGTTCTTGTGTTTGTGAGTCAGTGGATGGTTGCAGGTCCGTGAGTCGTGTCAGTGCCCGTGTTTATGAGTCTGTTGACCCTGTAGTTTAGGTACCTTGACATTGCTGGCTTTAACTCTGCAAATGCCTGAGAAAACCAATTTGGATGTAATAACCACCATTATTATGAAAGTAGTGCTAGCTATTACCATCCATTTCATTAGCTCAGATCTACATTAATACAAAGGGCGAGCTGAATAGCCATCATTAAAGTTGTCTGGGCTTAGGGAATGGTGACCAGTGTAAGCCAGAAATTCTCCACATGAACAGTCAGAAGACAATCACTCTTTCAATTGTATTGAAATCAATAAGTGTTCAATGTGCTTAATATTGAAAAAGTATTAAAATCAATATTCCTTTAGAATGGAAGCAGAACATAATGTTGAAAATCCTGAGCTTGGCCAAGCATAGACTATTTAATAATGATATGACCACCGCGGTCCCAGTCATAAACTGTAAGTCGAGTCATCAGCAGCTTTCACTCAGTATCCTGCACTAAAACTTTAGGCTAAAAATAATCAAAATAATAATACGTTGTCTGCTCTTTTGAATGATACCAAATTCATCATCTACAATACAATCTTATATTCCAAAACACTCAGAATTAGACAACGTCAAAAGGATTAACATAACCTCGTTGTGAACTCATTGACAACTCAACTTGATGTTTAGGCTGGGAAACGTATTAGAATTCACACCAGTAAGTTTCAGGTTTCCATGCAGGTCTATCTAAAACTTGTCATTTTTGTCGAGACCTCTCTTTTTGGACACCGTACCTTGGTCAAAGTACGATTGTACTCCATTTTAGGTACAACCATCAGCTGATTACTCAGACTCAAGTGCTGACTCTCAATGAAGTCATGAAATGGCAATTTCATGGGAAAGATTTTTTTTAACACACTAACAGAAAATTATTATACAGACTGCAACAGGAAAACTAGCACAATGTATAGGGTTTCTGATATTTTTGGACTATGGCAATGTGGCAGACTCAGGTCTAAAGTTATTTTATACTGGAAAATTGGTGCACCTCATGCAGTATTCCATGTCGGTAAGTTGACAGCCTGTGTTCACCATCCAAGAGTTTTGAAATGATCAAACGCGCTCGTTTTATTCTAAAAGCTTGTAATTTGTGTTCTGGGTGTTTGTAGTTTTTACAATTCCAGGGGTGAAACACTGGCTACAAAACACTGCAAAATGTACTGAAAAATTTGTCAACATCGTCTCGTGTTTACTGAAATTTGACATTGAAACTGTGGGGATGTAGTACGTCACATATAAATGGAAAATACCGACTTTGTCAAAATATGGTGGCGTTATTCCCACGATACCCCATCAGTCAAAAAGAGATATTAAACGTATTCACCAGGAAAATTCTCAATCATGAAATCGAGTTACTTTGCTTGTAAATGTCAACACAGTTTAGAAAACAAATGATTATTACAAATTATAAAGCCTGGTCACCAGCTGGGGGACAGAATTGGTGACAGCCTCGTGCCTAAGCTTGAAACTTAATTACTTAAGTTGTGTGGACTGAATGAGCGAGTGTTGATGAAACACAAATGTTTCTAAGGATTAAAATATCACTTAAGGAAAACTTAAGGACTGAACAAAATTGTGCCAACATACCACATCCTCCAAAGTGTACTCCATGGTTCACAGGGCAAACAGTATCTTTCACACCTGAAACAAAATTGAGCACAAGTCAACGTGACTGATGGCTCTACAAAGGGGGCTGAAATGGGCAAAACTGTGAAAAAACAAAATGAACTCTGTTCTGTAAAATCAACTCTACTTCATAAATTCATCCTATAACATATCATTAAATACTGTTTTGTTAATTCAGTTCTATTTAATTAATTCAACCCAATTTAAAATAAAAATCAAACATATTTGAGAATTCATCTCAACTGACAGGATTGACAAAACAAGGTCAACTTTATAAAACACGCTACATTCCCCGAAACAGATGCATCTAAACAGGGTTGTTTTACATAGAATTGAATTTGTAAAACACTAGGAATGTTTTTTAAGGAGAATTAAATTACAAAATAGGATTTAATTATATTTTAAATAGGATTGAATTTATTAAATATAGCTGGATTTACAAAACAGGGTCGGTTTTCTTTTTTCATAATTTTTGCCCTTTCTGACCCTCATAATTGCCAAAATCATGCAACCCTGTATGCACTTAAGTAACAACCTAGGTCATGTACTCAAAGTCCTACCAACAGCACAGGCCAGCTAAGACATGCACGCACACACACCTTTGACTCACTTATAAATACCAGGTTGTATGAGGTGAAAGGTCAACACAACACAATGGGCAAGGTGAAAGGTCAAAACCAAGACTTCCACTCAACATGAAGTGAAGTACATGAGTCCATTGAAGTTATGCGACCTATTTCAATTTCAATGTACATCTTTTCAAGATTTTAGAATAAACAGTCTTATGTATAATACAAATATTACCTGAAACAGGAACAAACTGGTGTCCAAATTGACAGAGCCCATCACATATTCAGAAAACTGTGAACAATCAATGCACCTCTGAAGCCTATAGATTTTTGTCCCATTCTTCTCTTGCAGCCAAGGTAACAAACAACCTTTAATACACCTGAGGTTTGTAAGACCTCATGCTGCATGGTTTTCTACCTGTGTGCATATGGACCTAATGCGAGACTATGTAATGGAAAAAACAGCAAAATTGCACAAATGTGGTCCATCAGATCACTATAGTGTATACAAAGATATTATAGTTACACCTATAGCACCTTTGGTGTATACAAAGCACAGGTAAATTTATAGAGGGAATCATTTACGATGTAAGGAAATCTTACCAAAAACTGTGTTTTGTTTGTTTAGTTTACTGTTATTGAGTTCACTGATAAAACAAAGGGTAAGAAGAAAACATCACAGAACTTGGAAAAATGTTTTGCTACCACCCCGGTATTGAAAACTCATTAAGAAACTCTCTTATATGAAGGCCACCACCTTAATGTTATCTGGTTTTAAATCATGTCATCTAAAAAATGAACACTAGCAGTTCGCTCAGGACTTTCAATCACCCAGGTGGGCGTGGTAGGTATTTGGGATGGTCTCTCAGAATAGCATTATGTCTATGCGAGTTAGAACTTTGTCCGACCTCGAAAATGAGACAAAAACTAATTTCCCACTTGAACTGCCTGTCATTTTTGCAGATGGCATTTTGTTTAAATACATTTATCTAGATATTTTTCTACTCTAAACTGTGCTCAATAATACAGGTTTCATACTTACACAATAGATGGCACTTTGAATCACCAAGATGTCGAGATGGACTCAGAAACTCTCAGAACAAGGTTGGCATGACAATTCCTTCGACTAGGCTCCCTCAATGATGACTCTTGATTTAAAAAAATTAATTTGCTACAGCATTTGAGGAATTAATTAATCCCTAATCTTGGTAATTTGACTATCAAATTTCCAATTATGCATAGGAAATTTGCCACGTGACCTACCAAATCTCGCTGGTTCCCTGCGTGCCGCTAGGTGGCAGCTAGCATGCAGATATCACTTAATGTTCCGTGGGAAATTTTTTACACCGGCATTTCTGATTGGCAGGTTGAATTCTCAACAGGCAGAGCTTTACGCAAACAAATTGGCAAGAATGATGGAGGAAGTGTAAATGTGGTCTCTTGTACAGACAAATCGGTGCTTAAAATTTATGTTCAGGAAATGTGAATCCCAGAAATTGTGGTTGAGCCTTTTCGGAGTGCATCTTTCTACTTTTGTTTACAATACTGTCCTGTATTAATACAGGATGAATAATTAAAACACCTGTTAAATCGGCCAGTACAGTGTTTTTTGTACACATGTGCTTCAATCACACGGCTATTAAACATTACTGCAGAAACGAAAGGCACTAAAAATCCTTCATGGTCCGCCATTTTTTCAAGTTGTTGTAAAGCTAACCGAGGTTACATCAACCAATGCTAAAGCGTGTGCTACTGCGTGATACCTGCCAGCTGCACGTAAGGAACCACCGAGCCTACTAAATCAGATCAGTTCCAAAAACGTGTCAGTTGTTATTGGTGGACAGTCACAATGTGTTCTTTGTTAGCAGCTCAATGAAAAAAATTCCTATACACGTTATTTATCAGGCACGAGTTCTTCATCCTCGTACCTGTCAAGAGTCTTCCAAAAGTTTGTTTCCCCGTCATACAGAGCATATTCATACAACATATGTTTTCATTCACACTCCTTGGGTCATCGGTTATATTGGGCGAGTCATTTATGGGCAAGGGCAATGTCATATTTTTTTCAGCGAGTCGACGGCATTATAACTTCGCGTAAGAAACCAACTTTTTAAAAATATATACGATTAACCTATGCCGGAAGCTATCAACCAGCGTAAAATCACAGGTAACTCGAGGGCTTTGAAAGAATCGAGAGACGGTTATTGCTTGAGACTGAGGCACTATACATTAACCCGTCACAGAGTGTCATCTCTTATGCGTGCAGCGCCAATAAAGCTGCCAGTTCCTTGAAAACCCAAAAATGACTTTCATCCCAGGTTAGGAAGGACCAAGTTGAAACCAAGTTGTCAAAATCAATTTTTCTTCTTGGTCAAAATACCACAGGGCTTGGAATGACCCGAATGACATAAAAATGAAATTTTCCAGTTGATGTATAATTGTTCCACAAATAAATAGGCTTGTGTGATAGAAATATTTTACGTCCTGTGAAATTTAACTGTAATAAACATGATTGCATGAATAAAGTCAAAACAGTGACCAAACGAGATGAAATAGAGGAAACTTGAAATCCAATCTGAAAATTGAACTAAAAGAGGAAACCCTATTAAATGAGGAATTCCAAGCCCTGATACCAGAAGAGAAAACTGAATAGTTTTGAAGTTGGGATTTAAATAAATAAGAAGAGCAACGCGGAGCATTGAAATGCGCCCACGAATGCATCGCAAATGGTGTGCTTTTAGGGTTATTTGTATCATAAAAATGGCCACAAAAACGTACAATCCATCCAAGTACAGCTATATATGGATGCAAAACAAAACAGGGCTACCACTAGGAAGCGCCACAGTAGTCAGTCGCCATCATCAAACGTCCTCTTCACATTGAGAACATTTCAATCTTCAAAACCATCCCTAGAAGTATTTGGTTGACCAGGGTTTGAAAACAGCGAAAATGGCCTCTAGGTGGTGCAAAATACCTAGATTCCATCCAAAAACAGGAGCAAAGCGTCATCTCTTCAATAGATGCCTATATTCAAAATTTAATGAAAATCTGTTTTGGACCTTTGAAGACGGATATAGAGGTGAACGTAAAAAATTAAAATTGCCACTAGGGGGCACACGAGTGGTCAGATCCACCCGAAAGTCGTCGTTGTTTGTTGTCAACATCATATCAATACACTTGCTAAATCAAGCAAAGATCCTGCAAACGGTTTAGGAAACACACACATGAGCGCAAAAAAACTGCCAACAGGAGGCGCCACAGTAATCGAAGTTGAAAAATCATCGCCAGCCGTCCATTTCATAGTTAAAACATACATGCCAATTTTCACAATTATCCTGAAAGCGGTTTGGTTGATAGACGAGTGGATGCCAAAAAAAGACTCGAAAACAGTAAAAATGGCCAATAGGTGGCGCAAACTAGGTCAAATCCATCTGAAAATGGAGAGATGGCGTCACCTCATTAAAAGATGCCTGTATGCCAAATTTTATGAAAATACATTGAGGACCTTTGTAGAGAGGTAAACGTAAAAAAATAAATTGCCATTAGGTGGCACACCAGTAGTCAGATCTGTCCGATAGTCGTCATCCTACGTTATTAACATCATCTAAATGCACTTACTAAATTCAAGAAAGATCTTGCAAACGGCTTAGAAGAGAGCCAAAGGCACAAAAAACAAAACTGCCACTAGGAGGCGCCACAGTAGTCAAAATCGTCAGAAAATTATAGTCAACCGTCCCCTTTGTAGTAAGTACATACATGCCAATTTTCCCAATCATCCTATCAGAGCGGTTTGGCTGATAGAGGGGTGGACGCAAAAAACACTCGAAAACAGTAAAAATGGCCACTAGGTGGTGCAAATTATGTCGAATCCATCCGAAAACGAGAGGATAGATGTCTAAATTCCAAATTTTATGAATCTACGTCAAGGAAGAAGATATAGAGGTAAGCATAAAAAACTAAATATGTGGGCACATAAAAAGTATATTTTGAGCTTTTTGGTGGTAGAAAAGACGGATTCTTTGCTGAAATTATGCTATATATTTTCCAAATGTTTTCAAATTTTGGGTTTAATATGTGCATTTGCTCATAAGTTTCTTGACCAGTTGACAGGAGGCACTTCGTTTATCCCTGTACAAAGCTTCAACCAAGCTTTTTCATAGAGTTGAAGTCATGTGGTTTTCGTTGAGCGGAGTGATCCGCCATCTTCCTGATAAACCATGTTAGTCGATATGTACTTGTTTATGGTACAAAGTGACCACCTCGGTATGAATGCACTCCTTCCAACTCACTACCTCGGACCAACTCACCACCTGACCCAAGTAGTCACTTGGGGTAACTATTGGAAACCGCTCACTGGGATTATGGTCTATGTGAAGTGGTCCTGTTTTGGATTCAGACTTCCAAAAGAGATGCTGCTTATTCTAAAGGCCAATGACCTTCTCAGGGGAACCCGAGGTCAAATGCAACTTCATTTCTAACCATGTCCAAATGTCTGACAGCGTTGGCCAATCACCATCGCGCTTATTGTCATCAATGGGTTGAGTTCGGATAACATTGTCAGAGAGAGTTGCTCATTGTATGATTGACAAGAGATTAACATGTGGTTTACAACACTTTGCCAATTTATATTATTAGATTAATGAGTTGATAAAGGGAGAAAAATACAAAAGCTTTCAAAGTCTGCTAAATGGGAAAGCGAATTGCACGGCAACTGCGGGAAAAGGCCACCCACCAAGGACCGTAATATCTGATTTGTGAGATAGGGAATACGAGTTTTTAATTAATTCCTGCCTTTATCTTACAAGATTGTCACCAATGATGTGAAAGCAGGTGACAGAATGAGGATTGGCTGAAATCATCAAAACAGGGTTTAGTATCCTTTTTATGAGTTTTTGCCAAAATGTGATTTTAAATAAATATTTATTTGTAATTAAAAAAGCAAATCTTGTCTTATATTGTATTTATTGATATTTTCACAAAAACATACATAATGAAGATCAAATAATTGAATGCACTTAACCCTTGAACCACTTGAAAGGCTCAATAAAAATAAGAACTTGACAAATGTCACTGAATAATTCAGAATGTGGTCTAGAAAATGACTGTCGAAATGTCTAGATTCACAATGCTAATATTTAGGTCTCGGAAGTTTCAGTTATACTGAGTAGAAGCTGTCAGAGGTACGGATTTTCTAGAAGTGAATCCGCAAATTAAAATATTTTTACAAGTTTCACAATTTAATCTTTTGCTCGGTGAATGATGCATTTTAGATAAACTTGTCTTGAATCAGATGGCAAGCAGACGTCAACTAAGAATCAGATGGCAAGCAGACGACAACTAAGAATCAGATGGCAAGCAGATGACAACTAAGCATTAGAGTAAGAATGAAATCTATATGCATGTTTACAAAAATTGAGTTTTGAAGAAAATTGCATCTCCGTCCAACATGAGCTGGCCAAATTCACTGAATGGATGACGATGACTAAAGTTCAGGAAGTGCCTACCATCCACAAATGTCTGAAAACAAAAACATGCAAACCACACTTCAGTGATGAAAGAGTCGGGTCTCATGCATTAAGATGACATTGTTCAAATGGACAAAATCTATTTAACTTGCTCCACCAGGAAGATTATCATTGGTAATGAATTATTCTTTGAATACAGCATTATACACAGTTGAGCACTTCAAAATAGCACCCAACTCCAATGTCTAGGGGAAGTTCATCTCACACGTGGTCTACAAGACTAATTCTGGAAAGCCTTCATGACATCAAGACACTTGCCACTTTGGTGGGATTCAACAAATCATGAAACCCCATCATACTTTGATAACCAGGCAGGTCACTTGAGTTATACTGGACCCTAGAAAAATGTCCAAGATTTGGCTGTGTCCTGATCCCATTATGTCAGAAATGGCTGATTGGATCCATATTAAGAAATTTCCAGACACTACGGTATGCTTATGCAAAGCTCTCCAAAACGTTCGCCAGGTAAGAATTGTTTTTAAGATATTTCATTTTTGCGAGAGGTACTATCAAGTGCCTATTATGGTTTTAACAAAAATCATTAGTTATATAGAATGAAAATGAATTCTTTTAGAAAATGTAATTATTGCGTTTTTGTTCTCGATACTGTCGTTTTGATATCAAGGTACCTTACTTTATTTTTGCTCAAGTTTTACTAAAAAGACATGGTCATGTGGCCCTATTAATCGCTCACTGGTACAAAGTCAACAATCTTGATTCTACAGGTATCCCACTTTCAGAAAATAACATATACCTTTGATTTAAAATCACAGATTTGCAGATATTTTGGATAATTATGCAGAATTGTGGTGCCCACCAGAGGACTTACCCTAAACTCCTCATCAGTGACCTGCACTACCACTTCAAACAAGTGTCCCGGCAGGAATGGGAAGCAAGGCTCTTCCCTCTCTTCTTCCTCCCACCCGTCCATACGCGTGTTACGTACGACCACACCATCAGGGAACCGTGGGTTGAAGTGGAACATGATCTGCTCTGTGGCGCCATTCATTAGGTTGAATTCAAACCTGCAAGCGTACCAACTGCTTCAAACACACAACTGCACACAAACAAAACAATACTATGAAAATCTCATCAATTTTGGACACACTATGGCAGCCAATGAAATTTTTTTCATAAACTAGTAATACCAAAGTAATGCTATATTATTTTTAAGCTCTATATCTAAAGCTACCATTAGACAATATTTTGAAAATTGAGGACATTCAAAACAATGTTGGAACCTTTTAAAAACTGAAGAGGAGCAAGTCTAGCAATTACTTTAGTCCGAAATTGAGATTTTACCTTAAGTTACAATAAGTTGAGATTGGCCAACTTTTTGTTGAAATGCTGATAATTATACAGAGAAAAATTTAGCTGCATAGCAACTAATTATTATTAAATCGTGGCATTTCAGAAGGTTAATAATCAATCAATGAAGGCATCTTGACAAGCGTTACCGTAAAATCTCATCGATTTTGGACAAAACACATAAATAAAATTACCAAACACATTTTCATATTTTTCAAAGGGTTTTAATGTTGTCGTGACTGCCCTCAATATCTCAAAACATTGCCTGATGCTAGCTATGGCACAGAACACAAATATTGAATATTAAAGAGCTTATTAGGTGTTACCAGTCTTCTATGAAAAAAGAGACAATTCTTCTCTCTACCATACACAGGCAAAAAACCAAGTGCCTTTGGCAAATTTAATGAATAAATCTTCTATAGCAAGGGAACACGAGTTACATTTAATGACCACGGGGTGGGTTGTATAAAACTTAATATCCACTGATTGTTGCATGATATGACACGTATTGTTCAATAATGGCATCATGACTCGTGACCATGTGACGCCATTGTTGCTGTCCAACATATAACATTTATGCAAGCAGGACCCGATGAACAGGCGCATAGTGATCACTATTTTAATCAAAGCAATGTACCAGTGCAAACTTGGTTTTCACAGATAATCCAATCACGCACCTCTGCATTCTTGCAATACCTGAAGTAACTCGTGTAGTATTCACACAGGTATACAGTGGAGGTACATTTGATTTCCAACAGGTGTTAACTCACTAACGTTATTTGACAGAATGGAAATGGACACAATATTACTTAACAACAGCATATTGATAAATAAAGGGAAACGGTGAATGTATGTTTCCCATATAATTGTGATGTAAAAAACATTAATTTGTCACTAAATATGATTAGACACTAATTACGACTTTCCAAACAATCGCGCAACTCAGACATAGATGAGAATCTAACCAGAATAAAAAGTACCACCCACCTCGCGTACATGAGAAATGGTAACCCCATACATCTTTTAAACAAAAATCTGAGGATCTATTCATTAATTTAATGAATATTGAATCATACAATTAAATGAGCTACTATCTCACCTATCTGCGTCTGGCTTAACAAGACCCGTGATGACAAACCACTGGCCGACTTTCAGGTAATCACCAGGAACATCAATGACGCGTGGCGATTCCTTGTATCTGTCAATCTGCAGATCATGGAACCAAGCATCGCCGTGGAACTGTACATACTTGACTCGTTTGAATGGCAGACGATGGCTGTACTCGGCAAAGTGCTCCCCGTTCACGAATATCTGAAGGAAAGTTGTAGTAACAGCTCAGTAAGAACGCTAACTATTAGATCATTAACTGTGCATTTGACAAGAGCTTAAAAATTCAGCCCATCACAAGGTCTTTAATTAAAGTTAAAACAAGAGAAGACAAAATCCCACTCGCACTGCCACAACAGCGGTTTTCTAAAATTGTTTATATTGTCTAAAACTAAAACTAGAAAATTATGTCAATTCAAAGGAGAAAGGTATCTGAGTTTGGAAACAAATCACACTTTGTTTTTACTCAAGACTATGCTCATCACATAAAATGAGTCGCCATGACAACCCAAATTGTAGAGCCTGGTACTGTGCATTAACAAACTACCAATTCTTTCAAAGCCCACAAAATATTTCTAGCTTGTTGACTAAGGAACAAACTGATGTGAATTTCACAACAGTATGACTTAAAGACTATTTGAATCCAATTTTAGAGCTGTAAATAGACTTCATCAAAAGTTGAGAAGGAAGGCAGGTTGCCAACCATTTTAGCATTGTGTAAGATTTTTAATAAGCCTACCTGGTAGTTGGTGTCGTGTACAACTATTCGCACATCAAATGCCTCCCCCTGTTCAAACGCCTTCGGCAAACCATCTCTCTCCTCACCACCCCAGTCGCTCCCTAGTAACATGAATTTCTGGGTATCAGTTTCCCATAGCAATGCAAGAGGAATTATGATACAGCAGTGAGAATCTAGTGCTAACACACTCAGCCACTACAAGACGGGCTCGCATTGTGGTCTTACCATTAAAGAACCGTTACTCTATCTATAAAACATTTTCAATCACAATTTCACACGTTATGTACATATAACGGAGTGAATGAAATCAAATTTTTCCTAACTACACCCAAACTTCTTTTTATTAAAGTCATTCCAAAAATGGCTAGAGACGAGTCAGAGAGGATTTCTATAACATTTATTTTATTCATTTATGTTTTCAATCTAATTGTACATAGCTCTTTGTATTTTACTTCATGTAATTATTTTCGACTGGACCCACTTGAAAACCAGTGTATTCACTGCAGTGGTCACCCAGTTTAAAAAAAAATTAAATAAATAAATAAATGATGTACTAGCCTAAGGATAATAGTCTTTATGTCTAAAAAGCATTGAGCTTTAAAAGTCATAGAATGGCAAAATGAGTACTTACTCTCTAAAGTGTTTTTGACAACCTCGCTCTCACTCTCGCGTGGGTTGAAATGAAGCGAAATGTTCGGTTCTGGGGACAACTCCTCGTCACTGGACGATGGCGAATCAGTGTCTTCGCTTGACTTTTCTCTCAGGTTGAAATCAAATCTGTCACATAAAAGTCAGGTTTTTGTGAAATGTGATTCACATTTATGTATTAAACAGCAAATTTCGTTGCCAGGTATTTAGGCATAAAAAGTATGCAAGCGTTGTCACATGAAACGAAATGTTCGCAAAAATATATACAAGTCGTTACACTCTTTCGCTGATGATTTTTGTTAGAGAAAACTTGACCAAACTCTTATCTATGAGGACCTGCAACACAAGTCTACAACAAATTCAAAACAACAATGTACGAACATTTGTAAACACATTTCCCATCACCATATTGTGGATGAGTATATATAAGTTTACCTCTCAGCACCTGGCTTCACTATACCCTTTAAACAAATGCTGTCACAGCACTTCAGGCCTTTGCCAATAGGTTCATAAACATCGTCACCCTGTAAACGGGGGTAGAAATCAAATCATGTGGTTTTAGTTTACCCATTAACAGGAAATAGTCACTTACAGGGTTCCGCATTTTAAAAACCAGTTTGATGTCTGTAATCCACTGGAGAAAACTGGTTCTAAAAATGCAGGACCCATGTAGGTGACTACTATCAACTAAAAGATATTAAGGTGTAACTGAAACTTAACAACCACTGAACACGAATATGAGCACTTGAATATGATAACTGTGTAATAACTGTAGATAAATGTTAATCGTGATCATCTTAAAATTCTAACATCATGTTTATGCTGCACACAATTCAATGAAAATCTTTAATTTAACACGAAATAACACACATCACATCTAGATACGAATTCAAATAATTACCAAAGCATCAAAGTACTGAATGGCCACTAATTCTACATCTCCATTGACAGACAGGCGTGTGGCTTCTTCAAATGGACATCGATAGCTGTAGTCAATGTAATACTGTCCATTGACAAACACCTAAAATGCACAGAGCGAAAAGGTATTACGCTGTGTTGTACATACAAACTTATCACATGAAGGTGGATGTTACTGTTAAACCTTGCTTGTTCATAGTAGCAGTCTTGAAGGAAGGTAAAAACTATAGATGGGCACTCCCCCAACCAATTGCTAACACTTTTTTTGCCCACATTGTCACCAATTTCAAAATTGTCAAACCCCCACTTACCACCAGTTTTACCACCTACAGGCCCCCCACTTCTATCAGCACTAATTCCCCAAAAGTACACCCTGAGTTCTTATCAAAGACTAAACACAGCAACATTTTCTTTTCCTCACTCCCCACAACTATTCAGCAATATACAAGATTTCACAAAAAAACTCAGTGCTTAGCCTCTGGCGTAAATCTGCATAAGTCCCATTTTCAATTTCAATCACAGAATATGTATCGTAAATATTTACCAATATCATGCTCAGCTTTGTTTTTCAGACCCCAAAAATGTAGCTCTACTCTACCATAAATATTATCACATTTTTAAGATGTGAAAAACACCATAATGACTTCAAGTACCAGTCTATGACAATTCTACACTAAGAACTACTTTCAAGTACATACCCTCAGCAATGAGGTTTAACCATACCTTGAATGAATCCTCTAGGATGTAGAAAGTGGTTACAAACATCTCTCCAGAGACAAATGGAAAATCTCTCTCTGGCCTTTCCTCATCGCCCCATGAGCCATCAAACATAGAGTTGAGTACCAGTCCTTCACCAAAACGCGGGTTAAAGTGAAAGATGTGGTCGTCATTATGAGACACGAAGTTGATGTCAAACCTAAGTGATCAGAAAATGAAATGTGTAAGAATGAAGTAACCTGGAAACTACAAGCCTTGAATGAAGTTCTGCATACATGTGACTGGTTTTCACGATAGTTCAATTCCAACCATTGTCAGGAAATCTACTCGACAAGAGTTCGAAGGAGTACCAAGTTGGGATACAAATGTCGTGTAAATTTTAAGCATTGGCCAAAACTACATCATATAGGCATAGACATAACTCTATAACTGTTATTCCTCACTTCATGTAAACAGTGGACAGCTGTCAAATATGAGAATGATCATAAAATACTACTGTGAACTTTTTGAAAATCATCCGTCAAGTGCTATTGGTACATTATGCACTTCCTACATCTACGAATCCAGAAAGAGACCATAATACAGGCTGCTACATTTACCTGTTGGGATCATTCCTAACCACCCCTCTCACAACAATGGACTTGCCCACATTCAGCCCTCCGGGAATGAGTCCATCATATGGAACTTGCTGAAATAGAATGGAATATCTTATGAAGTTTAAATTCCTCTAAAAGGTATTTTGCTGCTTGCATTCTTATATAACAAGTCTGTGTTAAAGCACTTTTAAAGAAAAAAATTATAAAACTTTTCATTTTGTTATGACACAATTTATTTTGCTTATGCTTCTTTGTTTAAGCTCCAGAAATACAACTCACCATTTTGTCATGGACAGAGAGCTCGCTGACCTTGATGTCGCCATCTATTGTCAAAGTGTTGACGTCACAGCACGGTAGTCGATGACTGTAGTCAACAAACCTGTCTTCATTAACGTAAACCTAGCCAAACATAAGCTAGATTAAATTCCATTCAAAGCTAAAGTCAAAAACGCATATCTGTGGTCTGCATCCACATTTTTGAATCTACGCATCACTACTTAAAAGCACAGACTGCATCAAAGATGTTCTTAAATGCATACAACTGATCTTGAATCAGCGGCACAGGATTATCTTGTAGTGATGAGCAAAGAAAACGTGCAAAGCTCTCGCCCCTCTGGTCAATACCAGTGTAGCCACTGCCACCACTGCAGCACTGACACTCCTTAAAAAGCACTCCTACATCACCTCAGCTGATATGAGAGTATTCAAATGATTTAATGGCCCTGGTCTGTGAAGCAATGACGCGACATTAGTTGTTCTCAAACCTGCCCTAGTTAGGGAAAAGGTGACACTGGTTTTATAACAGTAAGCGACCTAAATCATCTAAAGTTCATCTTAAACAGAAGGTGCAGGTATATTGCACCTGTAAAACACCTCAGTTTTGGAACTACGTGTTGTCTCACTTTCATTCGACTATCAATGTCTCACCCTGTAGCAGTCCTCCAAGACGACTATCTGAATCTCAAACCTCTCCTTGGGATTGAATGGGAAGTAGGGTTGTTCCCGTTCTTCACTGCCCCATGACCCATCACACAGGGTGTTACGAACTACCTCGTTCTCTGACTGACGAGGGTTAAAGTGGAATGCGATGTTACCGCCAGGTTCGCAGTCACACTCCAAGTTGATGTGGAACCTGCAACAGGAGAAAAAATGCTCAGTCACGTTCATGATGAGCTGCGTGTTTAAGAAAAGAATAACAAACTACTTTTTTGACACGGAATGGGGTCAGTTGTTTGTCATACGACACTTATGTACCGTAAAATCTCACCAATTTAGAACGCAATATTACTGACAAGGGCAATTTTGTTTCCATTTTTTGAATAAAAGAAGTGGTCCAAGATCTATGCCATACACACCTTCAGACAATGTTTATCAGAAATTGTGGACATTCAACACAATGCATTTGAAAAATGAAGAAAGACTATTTTTGGTAATTGCATGGTCCACAATTGCTGAAATTTTACCACTGGTACTCAAAACTTATGTACACCTCATATGTTAATACTCACCAAATTGTAAAGGGAATGCGAATATTAAGCCAAGTGAAGTTCAACATGGCTGTGCAAGTTCATATTTTCCATATCACAACTTTGTACTAACTTTAAGTCAATGACCATAACTGGCATAAAGACAGAAGATAACACGACTCAATACTAAAGATTAAGGCTAAAACCTGACCTCTCACAGCTGCCTTTAACTTTGCCTTTGATTGTTAAGGTCGAGCCAGTCCCCACACTCAAGTCCCGCTGGAAGGGCAGTGACTGAAACAGAATGCCATACAATGAGGGGTGGGATGGATACATTTCCGAACAAAGTCAGCTAGGACTACTCATACAAGTGATATTATCTGATAATAAAACAATATTTACACAGGTAACTGGCAGCGCAAAGTGGGCCATGCTTCTTTCGAACTTTTACTCCAATTGTATCTTTATTCAGGGATAAACAGTAAAAGATTTGCCCCTGTGCTACATCACGCATGAAGCAGAGGTTGCCAGAGCAACTTGATCGAACTTGTGTTATTAAAATGACTTTAAACCCACCTTACATCGCTTTTGATTTAAACCGCCTACCCTTACGAAATTGGTCAGATATTGTACCTAGTTCAAATGGGAAGAATATGTTACCTCATTATTTGCACAGTTTATACTGTACCAACTAACGCATGATGAAACTTTGAGCACTGTTAACAATGCAATTAGGTATTGAAAATAGAAACTGACAATATTGGCAATTATTTTTATTTGATTTTCAGGTTACTTTAGCGTACTTAACACGACAGGACATTTTATGCTCCACGCATAGTATTAAATAATACTAAAATTACGGACTGTAATTTTTGAGCAGACTGTCTCACTTGAATAAGAAACAAGTTGACGTCAGTTTTATAGCTGTTAGTGGTCTAAATCAGAAGTTTCATTCTTGAACGGAATGTCGGTTATGTTTCTGACATTAAAGGTAGAAATTAATACAGTGGTGCACAAACAGCGTCAGAATAGAGTCGCACATCAAACTAAAATATTAACAGAACTTTGATGAGGTATATTGGATGAAGGCAACTGGCAATAGTGATACCGGTGCCAGCTGGATGAGCCCTAGTCAGGTAAGAAGGATTATTACGGAAATTTGTGGAAGTAACACATAAAACTACCATGTTACCACCTAAGGTGAATAAATTGGAAATACAAAAAGCTCTGAGGTGCGTATTAAGCCAAATACAATAGAGCGTAGGTGTATAAAAGAAGAATAACTAAAAATTCTGTGTGGGTGATAAGCTAGATATGGGTGTTAGCCTGGGTGAGTACGTTATCATAGACTACAGATTGAACAGTTAAAATATTGGGTGTCTATATTTAGACATCCCATCACTACCGCCCACGAGCAAAAGGTGGAACAAACTATACATATACCAAAAATTACAAGAGGCCATGATGCATACTTGTTTTCTGATTGGATACATTCACTAACACTTATTTTTGGGAGTAGATATACAAGCTTCGCACTAGAGACTTTCACAATCTCGTTTATAATTAATATCATTTTTATTATCATTATTATTACTATTTCTATTATTGTTACTATTATTATTGCTACTATTATTATTGCTACTATTATTTTTATGAAAATCAGCCCCCCCTCCCCNTATTATTATTGCTACTATTATTTTTATGAAAATCAGCCCCCCCCCCACCCGATTCTTCAAAACATATAAAATTACAAAATTTTTAGCAAAAAGGGAGACTGCTGCTATACGTTTTAACAGCATTTGTCTTAACATAATTCAGTGACAGCTAGTAATCCCATACTTATCAAGTATGCAAACTAATATTATAAGACCTTCCCTTCACTTCAGAATACAACCTGCCAACTGCTGTCCATGTTAAGCATAGGCAGTATACTTAACCTACAGTTGGTTCTTGACAAGGCAGGTTGGAACATGCCTGAGAACTAAATACATCTTCAGGCATGTCTACCTAGAGTGACTGAATTCCAGAACATTTTAAAGCAAACCCTTCAATAAAGACAGTTATATGCAAGATTGGTAATCCAGTGCCACAAATACATCAAAATTGTGCAGTAACCCAACTTTTAAATCATGTTCAAATCTGTGACAAATTGCCAGCTGATAAGGTTGATATATTCAAGGCACAGATAGAAATGACCACAAATTTCAGATGCAACAAAGAGAAATATGACTTCACTTGTATTTTCAACTTAATCTTCATATTTATATCTTGCACACATTCTGGAGGCTAGCAAAGAATCTAACCAAAATTTATTTTTCATGCCTCTCTCACTAGGAAAAACAACTACAGTAGACTCTCAGGTAATTAAGATGTCTGTGGAGACTTATTTTTATACCAAATGCTCTGATGTCCAATACTATTATCATGAATCCTGACAAGCAGGCATTCTGCTTACAGTCATGTAGGACAATGATTTATGATAACTAGACAGACAGCATGTGACCAAATCTACTGATAACATGATAGTAGGCTTATAATGTTGCACCAAATTGTTACCTCTGTACTCAATAGACTAAGATGAAAAAATGGTTTTGCTGTGCATTAGTACTGCCACGTTTCTGTAAGCAGAAGAAATCGGCCGAATCATTTAAAGTCACAACTGCAACACATATTTATGCACTCATGAAAACTTTGCTAGAAGTAACTTTTCCTATGATTTTGTTGAGGACAGTAAGCACAACTAGAATTTCACCAAACGACACAATATGGTTTACAAATGATGGGTTGCAAAATCAAATTCCTTTTTCTAAACTATAGCTGCCACCAGACAACATTTTGACAAATTCCCACCCCAATGTTAGCAGTCTTTTCAAAGATTAGTAAAAACCATGTTTGGCAATAGGGCTTGAAAGTGTGGGGACACTGTACTGAGGTAGTACAGGAGATACAACCATCTTGGTTCCAACTCTTGCCACTTCGCAATGGGACATAACATTCAATCAAACGGTTGTACTAGAAGCATCCCCATTTAGTATCTGTTTCAGAAAAAAACATGGTCTTCTATGTTCGATTCACAGATGCTTTGACATGAGCTCCAGGTCTCAAAGTTTCTTTTTGTTAAATTTTGCCAGTTCAAAAATATGCCGGTGCAAGTGAAAAGGCTACGGCCATGTTGTTTGTCTCCAATTTACAGTAGTTGCTAGGGTGTAAGACGTCATCAATTTCCTCCCTATTGGTTAATATTTGAAGTTGATAAGATCTTACTTTAGTTAACATTTAATTTTGTAGTGATTTCAAAGTTGTGATTTCCTTCAAGCCACCAACTGGGTGTTGTTAGTTATCACATGCCAATGTCGTGGATTATCATAAGTGATGATTAAATAAAATTATGCAATCTGCACACTTTTGTGTAAGGGTGATAACAGATAATTTAAGCCCACATACCCATCATCCCACTCAGTAGTGATGACCTGGCATGGAATGTAATCTTTATAGAATGTACCCTATAACACAGACTTTACTATGCTAAACAAAAGCATTAGTTCGGAGACAAACATATTCGTTAGGAAAAGTATACCAACCACGTTAAATGAATTCAAATTAATGATGAACAATTTGATATTAACAGTTATGAACTGACTCATTCCAACCAAAAATCAACCAACACCAAAAGCATGATATCCAATACCCCTTTCACGAACTGGCTAAAACACTAGCATTGTAGCTAGTACGTACCAGAACTGTCGTCAGGTGAACGGTTACAAGTGTCACTTCTGCTGGCAGTATGGTTTGAATTACCTGCAGTTTTAGGTGGCACAAGTATGTAACCACACTGCTTATTTCAGAGAACACACTCACAAACAGGCGGGTAATGGCCTTTGTGGCCTTTGCTTATTGTCGCATTAATCAATTTATGGCTGAGACTGAGCTGTTTTGACACCAAACTTAGCTTAAAAGCCACTCCAGTGGACTACTGGCTAAAATTACCTCTTCAATGGCAGCTCATCTCTATGGCTAACTAGCCTTTATCCCAGTGAAACTGCTACCATTTTCGCCAGGCATGTGAATCTAGTACAAAAAACCAGAGTCCTCTATGGAATATCTGCCTGTACCGTTTTCCCTAGGCAGGTGAATCAACTGAAGCAAAAGAGACCTCCATACAACACCTGCCTGTAGGGTCCTTTCAGACAGGGTTATGCAGCAAGGATTGGGACTAAACACTTGCAATAGGCATTTTCCTTGTTACAGCATTATAACTTCTATGCACAAACACAAATATATGAGTGACAAATCAACACAAAAATGCAACTGAAAACCAAAGCTAAGAATATCTGATGAGAATATCAAAAGGGTTAAGGGTTGACACTAGCTGTAGACTAGACTCCTGGAGTAAAAGTTGTTATAAAATCCTTTCACTCAGTTTTCAAGCTAAAGTTCATATTCTGACACAATCTGTAGCCAACACTTTGCCCGACAGATAGAGAATGTCTCAATACAAGTAACACACACAACTAGCAGAATAAGCCTGAGGTTGAAAGCAGTGAGTACAGGCATATTTTTCCATAATTTAGGTGATGCAACACAAATGTTTTAAGGATTCATATGTCACTTAAGGAGAACTTAAGCACTGAACAAACTTGAAGAAATTATGCCAACATACCACTTTCTTCAAAGTATACGACATGGTTCACACGGCAAACAGTCTCTTTCATACCTGAAACGAAATCGAACACAAGTCAAGCTGACTGATGGTTCGACAAAAAAGCCGAGGGTTCAAAACCTGACAGATACGTCACAGCTCACCAACAATCAAATACTCAAACAAACACAATCTGTCACATCACCAGGGGCCGGGATCTAATCGACCTCAAAATTATTTTTGTCATTCTCCGATCTACTTTTGTATGAGATCAAAAACAGTATCTGTTATTCTGCACTCAGGAATATTATGCAGTTAACAAAAATGAGCTTGTAGTCCAAGTTTGCATTTGATGGCTCCTCGAGATTCTGTGTAAAAACTCAAACTTTTAGTCTCAATGATGGGGTCATTAAGTACAAACTAAGATGAAACAGTTATTCACTTGAGCACATACAGAATAAGGCACTGGCTCACCTTGAATTTGTACAAAAGGAATTTGCACAAAAGCAGAATAGATACTGCCAAAAATAATTTTTAGTTCAACCTCAAGTAAAAGGTGCCCTGGTGCTCCTGTTAATAAATCAGTCTTGTATTAAAACACTGTTGGTTAAATCATGCCACACCATATGGAAGTAACAACGTAAGTCATGTATGGTACTCACAGTCCTTCCAACTGCACAGGCCAGCCAAGACAAGCACACACGCACCCTTGACTGACTAATAAATACCAGGATTGATGAGGTGAAGGGTCAACACCAACACACTAGATGAGGTGAAAGGTCAAAACCAAGACTTCCAGACAACCTGAAGTGAACTACAGTCTTCTGAAGTTATGCGACCTATTTCAAATTCAATGTCCAGCTTTTTTAGGATTTTAAAATAAACAATCTTCTGTATAAAACAAACATTACTTGAAACAAGAACAAATTGGTATCCAAAAGGATGTAACAAATCACATATTGAGAAAACTGTGTGAACAATCAACCTTCAATACACCTCTGAAGCAAAATGGATTATTGTCCCATTTCTCTTGTTGCCAAGGTGATAACCTTTGACCATACAGGGAAAATTCACCAGAGGTTTGCAAGACCTCATGCTGGTTCTCCACATGTGTGCATATGGACCTTATGCAAGTATGTAAAAAATTGCAAAACTGCACCCATTGGAAACCCACATGTGGTCTATCTGATCATACAGTGTATATATGGCAAAGGTAAATTTACAGAGGGAATTGTTTATAATAAGGTAACCTTATCAAAAATGAGTTTTGTTTACTTAGTTTAATGTTAATAGTTCACTGATAAAACAAAGGGTAAGAAGAAAAGTTCACAGAACTCCATTTGGCCAAGACTGTGTTAAATTAAGACGAGCTGTGATGACGGTTTTCTAAAAGAGGGAAAGGTGTTGTCTCACTCTTGGAAGAGGCTGTCATCAAGTCTTAAGGAAATAACATTTAAATTGCATATCTGAACTGGTTCAATACATGACCAAACATGTAGCCAAATTATAAGAGGTGCAATGTATTATGCGAAATGGCCCTGGTGCAAACTCATCAGGGACTAAAAACTCTACTGGCTTGATTTGAATAACCTACTACCTAGAATACATGTTTATCTTCTTGGTACTTGGGCTATTTATTGGCCTGACAATGAACATTGGTAATGTTTTATAAAGAAACTCTTATCTAAGGCCATCAGTTTAATGTTTACTAGCTTGAAATCCTATGCCATCTACAGAGCAAACATGGTGCTTCCAGGAATTTCAACCAGACCAAGGTGGGCCTGCTGGCTATTGAGAATGGTCTCGCAAATCAAAACAGCATCATGTCTGTACAGGGACTGCCATGACACTGAGTTAGATCTCAGTCTGACCTTGAAAACAAGACAAAAACTAAGTGGAAACCGACTAAGTGTTGAACAGTCTGAATGAGACCCCTGTGGAGGTGTTGTATTACTGGCTCATTTTTGGCCCAAGCTGTCCTTTTCCATTCATTCCTAGTTCATTTGATAAATAGACAGTTCAAATCAAATGTATTCAGGTAAAACAAAAGAGAATTACTCATCGTGGCGGCTGGGCAGAAGCCAATTAATCATCACAGTAGTCTTCCATGACAAAGAATTAAAGGGAATGAACAGCAGGGTTGGTAAGGAGGCTAAGCCATTCCGTATTTACAATATCGGTGACATAATAATTATCATCGGTCTTTTTGATGACAGAATTTTGTGTGAATACATTTGTCTAGTTACATGTTTTGTACTCTCATTTACACAAATAACAATACTTCACTTTTACACAGTAGATGGTTCTTTGAATCATCAGATATTCTCAGAACAAGTTTGACACGACTTAGACTAGATTCGCTTATTGATGTCTCTTTGATTTAAAAAAATGTTCGTGTTTAATATTTAAATAATTTCCTACAGCATTTGAGTAATTCCCTAAACCTCTACCTAGCAATATGATTATCAAATCTCTAGATATGCATTTGAAATTTGCCACGTCACCCACAAAATCAGAATCCAACAATGTGCGAGTTGATAGTTGTGAACAGTCATATAATGTGTTCTTTGTTAACAGATCAATGGAAAAAACATTCCTCTAAACATTGTCCAGCTATTGGGACCGAGTTCTTCATCCTCTAGTTTTTCAGAAACTTCCGAAAACCGACAAAGCTGTTTCACCCTCATATTGAGCATATTTCACACAACATGTTCTCATTCACACAGTCTGATTCATCCATTACATCGGCCGAGTCGTTCATGGGCAAATGGGGGATAAGTCTCATTTATTTTCAGCGTGCCTGGCGGCGTTATAACATAGCCTAAGAAAAACATCTTTTTAAAACTTTAAATGATTAACCTATGCCTGAAACTTAAAGAGGTAATCAACCTTCATTAGGGCGTTCTCCCTTTCAGTGACTTTACCAGACATAGACTGGTGAGCATGTGATAAAATTTAGCTCCATTGTTAACTGCCAAGCACAGTCTTTTGTCTGATATGACAACATGCAGGTCAATTATCTACCAGGCTTATTACCGACCACATGTGAACACAGTCAAACCCAGAGCAAAGTGGTACGTTCGGAAAGAATAGATTGTCACTACTTCGGATGTAACTAATTGGGTGATTTTGGCGATTCAGAAACAAAACATGGTGAGCACTTGACCAATACAGAAATGCTATTGGTTTATGTTCAAATATGTTATAAATTAACTTTTATTTTTAACAGCATAGCCCATTCAGGCTAGATACGATCTTATTGAACATCAGAGCAATTATCAAACAAAAGAGAGCCGGGGGGAGGGGGGGGGGCTCTTCAACCATAAATGCTAGAATGGAGTTAATCATTCGTGTAAGATACTGGCGACGGTGGTCATCCTCCCAACTTGTTGGGCTAAACAATCAAACAAGTTGGGCTCTACGGGAAAACGCCATAATGTTCCTTACATTTTTTCATTGATATCACTTACCATAAATTATAAAATTTAGTCTCAAATTGCTGTTTAGTAGCAAAAAACAGGCTTTGAAGGAACCGAAAGCTGGTTATTGGATGAGACCAGGCTCTATAAGTTAACTAGTCAAAGCGTGTCATCTTATGGGTAGAACATTGTCTCAAGGAAAAACGATTAAGTTGCCGGTTCCTTGAAAACCTAGAAAAACCACTTTCATCCTGGGAAGGACCAAGTTGAAACCAAGTCACCAAAATCAAAAGGTTGCTTCTTGGCCAGAACACCAGAGAATAGAAAACGGCGAATAGTTTGCAAGTACGGCTTTAAATAAATGAAAATTTCACGTGCAAATAATGTTGACAATGACAAGAATCAGGACAGGGTAAGATCATAAAATACATGCAAGACAACTTACCAACTGAGGGCAAAGAGCCATGTACCATCATGCATACGTCATGATGGAATTTTTACCTACAAGAAAATAACAACGATTAGAGGATGAATGTGAGACATGTAAATATCATATTTAATTCAGCAGATTACGAGTGGTACCATGGCAATGACATCACCCCCTCCACGTTAACTTTCAAACCACGCAATTGTCAACCGTGCAGTAATGAAGTTTGTTTTAGTTAAAGCCTCATGTACAGCTAATCAGGTCTTGTTAAAAGACCAGATAAAAGACTAAGAAACGAAGTTTGAGGTAACAAATAGTGTGACACAAACAATCAGTGAGCTCCACTCAAACCATTAATTATATCCTATACTAAACAAGAGACATAAACTGCCTATGTTAAATTCCTCTAAAAGTGTTCCATTCCAAAATGAAGAAAAAAAAGGGTTTTCAACATGGAGCTGCAAGTATTTTCACTAACTTTTTGCACAAAAGACATTTGAAAGAGAGCTTGAACTATACATATCAAACTGTTTGAAAGTTAACGTACTGAAAATTGCATGTTTCAAAATTCTTAAAAACGAAGTTAAATCAGAAACAGAACATATTGCAAGCTTGCCAAAAATCTTTTCGGGTAAATACTTTTTTCAAAGTTAACTGCCATAGCAAATCATCAGTGAATTTGACCGAAGTAACTTCGACTCCGTGGGTTCATAACAGGAGACAACACGATGCACACAACATTCAGTGGTAAATAACATCAAAACAGTCTAAAATCAACAGACTATGTATGCAGAAAGACATTAGGCAACCTTGCACTTGATGAAATCAAAAATGATAGCTACCTTCATTGTCGTCACTTTCACTAACATGTCAAAAATAAAACTGAGTTATACAATGTATTCTTGCACAAAGCCAGTTGCTACACGTATCACCTTTCAGGACTATGGAACAGAATAACGGAACATTTTCATTGATGAAGAAATTCATTTGAAACGCATTTATTGCATCTGTGCTTGAGCAGGTAATGTGCTCATATAATTTTTAAGATGGCAAAGATCTGGTTCCAAGTGCATATGATTGGATGGAATAAACCTTTTTACGGATATCGAAAATCGATGCGTGCGCCTCCTAGAGTATGGAACTGTAGGATTTCAGTCACTGAATACAGAATAAAGGAGGTGTCATTTATGTGTACCTCTGCTCGCTAAGTTGGAAGTTGATATAGCATAGATGCTTCCTATGTACTCACATCTATGAATTTGTGGTTGTTTGAAATGTTAACGAAATGTCGCGATTCCTACTGATCCCATATCCATGTTGACTTGACGACTGCTATCCCACAATCCTTTGGGTATACAAAGTCTCACGCTATCCGTAAAAAGATCACTAGATGAGAGCATAATAGCACGTTTTAAATGACTTCAGCGTGAATGAAAATGAAACAGACGTTTCAAAGAATTGACAAGAATGAAAATGAGGCAAAGAAAATGTTCTCAACATTCAGTCAGTTTTCACATGAAATGAAACTTGTTCCGGTGAACAATCTAGAGTAGCAGTGAGACACAATACCTGAGTAGCGCACTTCTGGCCCTGGTGAAAATACTCGTGCGCAGTCGTGGGTAGAATGAAAATGAGGCTTGGGAAAATGCATCTTGACCCAACGGCATGATATGATGAATTTGTTTTAGGACATGGTCACTTCCTCCAGAGTTTAGCCACTGAATTCAACACACATCTACCAGTACTTTATTCTAGTTTGCATGGGTGTTCCATTAACATCAACATTAAATTTAGTGGTTGAATTACAAATCGCTTCCAAAGCTTTTCTTGCTCGAAACAGTACCATTCTCAAAAGGCACTTAAAAAACATGCATCCACTAAAGCACCCCTCAGGGGTCCATACCCCCTACTCAGAAACTTTAAAACTGTTGTTAATGGAAGAAGACAAAGTTCCTCCAATGTCTGACCATTAAGAGACCCCTTCTGTCCAATATGTAGGACGGTGAAAATTCTCTACATTGGGTCAGTGAAAACTTAATTATATTGCTTACGGTCCGTGACTATACACAATTTTAGAAACAGACAATAGTGGCCGTCCCGAATTCGTCTCGATATTACACAAGAGGTCCATGAAAATGTCAGCTATTTTTGAGGACAAGTAAAATATTAATTGCCAAGTCTTTTTTTTCAGACCCTTATGATACAAAACAGTGTCTGATATTTGAGAAATGCATGTCCGAATCTTCAGAATCAAGAGAGCTCAACTTCACCTCAAGTTTCAGAGTTTCAAATTTCAGGGACTCTCCCTAACTGGAGAATTTTTACCATAGACCACACAGCATTCAATTAAAACCTAAATTAATTTCAACCTGTGAAATGACGTTGTTGTGGCTAAAATCTGGAGAACGCTGTAGAGGCATAAAGAGACCTCAAGCAACAAACCATCATAACTACAGAACATCTGAAGAAACAAGAGCACAACTGGTGAACAATGTAATCAACATGATAGATACAATCCAATAAGCGAAACCAAAACGTAAAACGATTGTTCGGGCACATTGCAACATTTTGGTTCCCCCATACTCTCATTTTTGTCATGCTTAGAGACTTCTTACAAAATCGCTTTATTTCTTATTTTGTTCTCGACTTTTGAATGAAATACGATGTTTATGTAGCTAGAGACAGCTCGTGGCAGATCCAGTTTCTGAAAAATTTTGATTGGGAACACAGTACCTAGTAATCTATAAAATAACTTGATAATTTGGTGCACAAATTGTGTATTCGGATATTCGGAATAAAAAATCCCTTCATGACCAGGAATATCTGCAGTCCTCCAAAATACAGGTCCATGGCCATACTTTCAAAGCCACAATAGAAATTTCTATGGTTTGTAAGGTTTCTCAAATTGAACAGCAGCAGCGAGTGCTAAACAAAAACAAGGCTTTATTAGAAACAGGTCACTTTTTTGCTCATCTACAAAACAAACATAAAATTACCATTGAAACCATAAACTCTCTTAGCTACATATCAGTTCTCATTCAACTAGAAGGCCCAGATTGTTAATTGGGGCACTAGAAGGGAAAAATATTCCATTACCAGATGAGTGCGTATTGTCAGTTTTCAAGCCACATTATTTTGTAAAGTGTACAAACACTGAAAATTAAACACGGATAGTCGTCACAGAATAAGAATGAAGATAAGGTATTTGAAACCCCTTCAAACATTTGCAGTCAGGAAATGGCAATCTTAAAGAAACAAATCACCACATGCTTCCGGGTTACCAATAGCATGACCCACCTCTTGATACAATATATCTTTAGTTAATAAATTTTATGATGCGCGAGTAATGAGCTAGCCAGAACCCCGTCACGAGAATTTTTTGAAACGCGAGTGCAGAAATATTTAAAAAACAACCATGTCGGGTCTCTAGTAGAGAGCAGGAGATTGAGGTATTTTCCAGCGTGAAAAAGGTAAGGAACCACTGAAATTCATTGTTCGTAGGATAAGCATGCTTCTTGGAGCTAAAACTGTGATGAGTCGAGCATTCACAAAGACACAGGCACTTTTAAGCAGCCTGTAGTCACATAAACTGAGGATGGACGGTAAGCCGAGCATGGGCACTTAAAAGTGAAAATTTGGACATTTCAGGAATGGGCGGTGAGCTAGGCACGGGTATTGACCAGGACAAGTACAGTATACATTGTCTAAAATGTTGACAGTCGAGGTCCTCTTCCAACCACATAAGGCATGCTAACGAAGTACAAATTCTGACAAGACAAAGAGATGAGCGCAGATGTATTTTCAAGGTAGCTTCACTGAAGCTCAAGTCACACTCTTTGTGCAAATGAGAGGATACAAGAATGATCAAGCGAACGTAATGGTGTATTCAGAAAACAGGCAAATACATGGCAGACAACGTATGACAGAAGTATGACTTTATGTTAACTGAGAGTCTTAAAATATGTTTAACAACAGAAAACACATCTTAAAATGTGAACTAGCATCTAACGATAATGAATCAAAATATGCTCATATAATGATTAACTAACATCTTAAGGCCTGCTAGAGAAACTGGTTTCTGTGAAATCTGTTTTTCCATCACCTCCCACATGAGAGCAAAAATGATAAGGACGAAAAGGTCAAAAAACACAATGAAATCAAACATGAACACAGTCAATGCCTTTTAACAGAGTCACGTTATGCAGTGAAGATGCTTGTAATGCAAACTTGAAAATAATTAAAGTACTCCTTGAGAGCCAATATTTCTGAAGAGTAGTTTCAAGCTGCGTTTAATCTTGGACACCTATGTACTCCTACAGTAATGCATTCACTTTTGAAACAATGTAAGACGGATGACCCCTATTACTTCCAGGTTAAGTTATACTGAGTTTTTCAGTAATAACAGTGAAGTTATTCACACAGCACTAGATGGCATGGGGAAATGTTGAGTATCTAACGATGAGCTCGGCACGGCGCAAACTGAGAGCAATATGTAAAAATGAACTAGAAGCACAATACACACATGAAAAAGTCAAATGCTCGAGTTAGAGAGATGATAACCATGACATCTTCACGCAAAAAATGACGATCTGATTCGAACAAAAGTTGACAACAAGCAATGCTCACAAAAACATCAGTCAGTCCTTCGAACAACGGCACCGCGAATGACATGAATGAAAGAACTTCAAACGTTATGACGGTGTGATGAAAATTGAGTGGCAAATCCTCAACAACAGACTGCTCCAAATGCAGGGCAACGTTAGAATGGACGTTTTTATAAAAATTAGACGGTACAATGAGGTATGGAGGTATATGACCAACTGGCTACTGAGTATGACTACAAGTGTGCCTAACGCTTCGTATTCTGCCGCGCTCGTCGGTTTTCCTCTTCGGAGAGCCGCTGGGTGATGTACATGTATGCACGCGTCACGCACGGCCCTGTCCCGGTCACTGTGACCACGCGATTCTGAGTGCCCGGTTTGAATACGCCCTTCTTGGAGATTTGGATGTTGGCACCTGTCTGGTGCTGAATCTCCAGTATGCCCCGCCCACCCAGACCCAGGATGACGCCCACTAGGTTCTCAGACACCTCGATCTCCTTCCTTGTAAGCTCGTCAACATCTGGTTCATCAAGCAATTTGTCGTCCATATCCATACCAAGACCGAATGAATTCTTATTCATAGGTTCACGATCGCCAACGAAACCAGTCCGCCCGAAGCTGAAATCCCCAAACATGTCACCAGAGGACGACGTTCCCCCGAACAGCGCGCTCATTTGGCTCGGCTCGCCCATGCCGCTCGGGTTGCTGCCCACGGGTCCGAACAGGCTGCCACTGTTGCCACTGTTCGTGTTCATACCCCCACCACCAAGACTGGTTCCGCTGTTGGAGCCTGCCAAAAGGTTAGTGCCCGAGTTGGACAGATTGGTGCCACTGCCGCTTCCCCCCATACCGGTCGATGCAGACGCACCCAGCGAGGCGATATTTCCCAACAAATTGGCCATGAGACTCCCTAACAGGCCTCCACCCTGGTTCATGCCCAGATTGAAGAAGCCATAGTTGGCCAGTGTGGCTAAAGCACTCGTGATCTCCTCAGTAGCCAGCTCAGAATAACCACTACCTCTTAGTGTTGACTTGATGTTCTCAGTCGCCATGTTAGGAAGTCGCTGGTGGTGGTGCTGCTGATGCTGCTGCGACTGCTGCTGGTGGTGATGCATGTTTTGCTGGTTGCTGATGTTCAAGTTATTCATCTGCCCGCGGATGTTAGCCCCACTCAGGCTGCCGTTTCCACCACCGGAGTTCTGCAGTCCGCCACCAATCACGCCAGTACCAGTCCCACGGAAGGGGCCACCGCCCATCATCCCTGCACTGGCCGGGCCTGAACCCATGCCCTGGCCAGGGCCACTGGCAAACGGTGAGCCCGTAGGGTTGGAGCTGGCCACCGGACCGGTCACTTCGGAGTAGCTGATATTGAGGCAGCTGCCACTCTGAGGGTCTTCAGCAATCTTCTCCAGAATCATTTGCGTGGCCTGGCGAGTCTGGTCTGGCTCACCTACAACATTCATGTGAGTAAATGGAGCAACAGTGACACGATCAACACATTATGTCTCATTACGGAACCAGACAACATCATATGTCTCATTACAGAACCAGACAACAACATTATATGTCTCATTACGGAACCAGACAACATTATATGTCTCATTACGGAACCAGACAACAACATTATATGTCTCATTACGGAACCAGACAACAACATTACATGTCTCATTACGGAACCAGACAACAACATTATATGTCTCATTACAGAACCAGACAACAACGTTAATAACTTGGCAGAAAGAAAACAGTGTTTGGCTATAAAATGTGTACGAAGGGTAAGGAACAATGGAACACGAAATGTAAGGAGAAAATGTCAACTTCCAAGCCAGTTTGAAACAAGATCACACGTCAAAGAATGAGTATCAGTAGGTGATGGTGACTTACACAAGACAATTATTGGAGTGATGGTATTTAATCTTTTTCTGTTTAGCCCCAGCATTAATGCAAGCCCAGAATATAACTTGTTACATTACATGCACCAAAGTCTCAAGGATGCCAGCAGTCACACCAACGCACATTTCTGTTCTAAGATCCTTTATAACCACTCACCAGCGACTGTAATGCACCTCTCGGACAGGTTAAGGTCCTTAGATTTCTGCGAGATTTGAACGTAGGCACCACTTTGTTCCTTGATCCGCCGAATGAACACACCACACTTTCCAATGATCATACCAGCTGTGCTGTTGGGTACCAGAATCTTCACCTGTGATAAAACCAAAGGTAAGTCCCAAACTTAAATGATACGCACAGAAAATAATCCAACCTCAGCGGTTATTACCAGCCATAACAACGGAGTGCAAATGGAATTCCCCCTTGTGACAGTAGAATTGAACGTCATGCATAGCCATCTGCCAAGACAGGGAACTTACCGGAAATTTAATAACGTGAAAAAGCCATACATTTTCCTATAGTTAGGATACAATCAAGAGTAAATTACATTTATAATATCTTATGAAGCTGCAGCTCAAAGATGAATGATACACGAAAGCCTATATACAATGGGTCACCGTCACCACAATTTGATGAGAGAGTTGCACTTTTGTGTAGCTGTACGAGTTATAAAATGTCCAGTTGCATTAAAAATCGGAATTCACCTTCACGACAGTTGCGTGGAAGCCGAATTCATCGTCAATGTAGCCTTCCTTAATGAGCGAGAACGAAGGAGAATTAACAGGAAAGTTCATAAGGAGGCTAGGTCCTTCTGCAATTACAATTTTGCCCCCAAAATGTTTATTAACTCATTTTTAAATGCCCACATATTCATATTTGGGTGCATATTGCTGTCATCTCTGTCTGGGCATCCAGGCATCTGCATCTCCTAAATCCCTTGCAGGATCTTGGCAGGTGCATTCCTATGGGGTTCACAACAGAGGGCGACAAGTTTCGGACCGACCCGAATACCGCTGTGCCTCCTAGTTTAAGTTGTTACGTTACCCTCTGTATCTTCAAAGGTCCTCAACCAATTTTCATGAAATTTGCCAAATAGGCATGTGTTAATGAGATGACTCTACAATTTCATTTTCGGATGGATTCAAGGCATTTTGCTTCACCTAGAAGCCATATCAACCAAACCCCTCTTAGAAGAATGATTGTGAAAATTGTCATGTATGTTCTTACTATGAAGAGGACGGATGGCGACGACATTCTAACGACTTCGACTACTGTGCTGCCTCCTAGTGCCAGTTTTGGTTTTTTGCGCCCATGGCTGTATCTCCTTAACACTATGCAGGATCGTTACTTAATTTAGCAAGTGTATTTATGGGAATATGACAACGGACGACGACTTTCGGACATATTTGACTACCGGTGTTCCCCCTAGTGGCAATTTTAGTTTTTTGTGTTTAATTCTACATCTTCAATGGTCTTTAACAGATTTTCATAAAATTTCGAATATAGGCATCTGTCAGTGAGATGACACCAACCTTACTTTTTTGGATGGAATTGAGGTATTTTGCACCACCTAATGGCCATTTTTGCTGTTTTTGAGTCTGCCCTCTATCAACCAAACCATTCAAAGAAGGATTGTGAAAATTGGCAAAGATGTTCTTAGTGTGAAGAGGATGGTTGACGATTATTATCCGACTTTGACTGCTGTGGCGCCTCCTAGTGGCAGTTTTTTGCGTTCATACCTGTATCTCCTTAACCTACAGCAGGATCTTTATTAAATTGAGCAAGTGTATTTACATGAAGTTGACAACGGACGAGGATGACTTTCAGACGAATCCAGCGAACGCTGTGCCCCCTTGAGGCAATTTTTTTTCTGTTTTACTTTGCTTCTCAGAAGTTCCTTGACATATTTTTATGAAATTTGGTAATAAGCTTTCTATTAAAGAAGCGATGGCACGTTCCCGTTTTCGGAAGGATTTGATTTTTGCGCCATCTAGTGGCCATTTTTATAATACAAATATACACCGCCAGAAGCACACCTTTAGAGATACACTCGTGGGCACATTACAACACTCCGCATTGGTCTTGTTGCTGTTAACAGATTCAGCTGTCGTAACAATTTCGTCCGATTACCTTCGTCTTGCAGTTGTCTCTAGCCTGTGGTTTTTGAAAATTGATGCGGTTGCGTGGAATTTTTAGTTTTTCATTATTTGAAACAGTCCACCTGAACTGAACAGAAGCAATGCGGGTTCCTATTATGTTCTTTTCTTTATTCAACTGAAACCAGTTTCACTCTAGCAGCACTCATCGTGCGAGGCACTAGGTCATACAGCTGACTTAGTAAGCTACTGCATTTAAAACCTTATTGCATATGTTTATGTGGCTTTCGAAAAAATCCTAGATCTTGGCTGAAATTGACGTGGATAGGCATTTTTTTTAAGTAGTGAGGGGCAGGTTTCAAAATAACCCAGGAGACGGAGCAGAAACAGCACTTTTTGGACTTACCAGTCATTTTCAGCCAGAACAAGCCAGAAAAAATTTACATATGGAGTTCACTGCCATGACAAGGACACAGAATATTGTCTGTTTTCTTTTGGCACGTACTGTAGTTCAGACGGTTCAGTAATAAACCAGTTAAAAACAAATTGTTTAAAAGCAACAGATAAAAACAAGTACAGGCAATCGCATCTTAAATTCATTCAAACATAATCAAGCTGGTGATATCCATCAGCTTTTCACACACGGACCATTTCATAGGCGGTACTTTTCAAAGCGCGACTGCATTATAATTTCCTTCTGATCCACTTATCCCACCTGTTTGTGTCGTTCCAAGTTAACCTTGCCGTCAATCTCACTCTTGGGGTTGGGGTCGGGCTTCTCACGTATCCTCTCCATCATGAAGTTGTGCACCTGTATGATGGCCTCCATGGAGCCTGTGATGAGACAGACGCGCTCGTTTGTACCTGGAACAGAATTCATGAAAGAAATGGAACACCACATAAATCCGATACTGTGCCTGAGCTACATACAAGAAGACAGACCAGACAACACGCCTTCAATATAATAATCCGGAGACATGAGGCAAGTGTAATAAAAGTGAAGGATCGTTCTCGCGCAGCTAAAATGCAGAACACACAGGAAAAGATGAAAAAAATAACCAACGGAAAATTCAAACTAGTCAGGAATTCCACAATTCATGAACATGTTTGAAAGTTTGTTTCTATACAGTGTGGAGTTCGTATGTCAAGTCTGGTAATAACTGCATTGAACTAGTGCCAAAAGTCCAAAATTACTTACTTTGCTTAAGAAACAACCAATCCCTCAAAATTTCAAACTTGGTGTATAGCTTTTCAAACTTGACGCTAAACCTACCTATATTCAAATTTGTCACTGCCACGAGTCAAAATGGGTTGTGAAGAACACCGACATTCAAGTATTCCTACCTGGATAGAAATCATTGGACTTCGACATTTTCACCTTAGCACCAGCATCTTTCTGCACCTGAGCAATAGTCTCTCCCCCCTTTCCAATGATCGCTCCCGCCGCCACGCTCGGTACGAGAACCTTCAGGTGAACCATGTCGGCTGAAAAAAGTGTAAACCTCAAACTACACCAAGGGCGGGTAAGAAATAATTTACTGGACGTATCACTACTGAAGGATACCACAAATCCACTGTGTCTTTCCATAACAGCTGGCGGATCTTTATCTAAAGACTGAAAACTGCCAAAATTTGTGATATGGGTGCAATTGTATTGCGATGGGTGCAATGTTACACTAAATATGTGCCCATCAGGTACACCACATTGTTAAGAAAAGCAAGACTTCATTTCTCTGGCTGTATTTCTTAAATGTAAGAGATGTTATGGTCGTGTGTTCTAGATTTTCTATATCACACACAAACTACTGCCATCTATTGTTGAAATAAAGAACTCTGTGTTGCAAGATGGCATTGTGTTGCTGATTGTTATATAGCAATCTCTTAACTGGGCCTAAGTGGACATGTTTGTAAAGTCCAATCGCTAACAATGAGAGAATGACATTTTCAACAAAATTTGAACTATGGGATTATTATTATAAATTATTGAGACATGCAAGAAGTCAAGGAATTGACAAAACATTGCACTAAATTCTGACATTTTAGCCAAAAATAAAGCTTAAAAATGCTTGCAAGTAGTCATGTGCTCAAATAATCATTTTCCGACACAGCGGCGCACGATGAAATAAGCCTCGACACTATATAGCTACAGGGTCGTTGATAAACAGCAATCAGCATTCCTGTATGGATACAAGTATAGTGGGATGTTTAATGGAGTTTTTATAGAAATTCTTTGCGGCCACGATGTCATCAAATTGCCACTGTTGTGCGGTAGGATATTCACACAATTTACACCAAAAATGCCCGAAATCTCAAAATATCTGCGAATGAAGGAAATGTGCTTTGTCCTTTGTCAAGTTCTCAAGAAACATTTTTGACAGTTTCAAGACTATGATGAGATTTTTGAAACGACTAGTCTAATTTACAGCTAGTGTACACGGCTACTACTGCTTCGGTTTCCATGGCAATCTCACTTTTACTTTTTTCTTTTAAAACAGAAAAAGTTTACATCTTAGTACGATCTCAGTTTGTTGCCCGACATCTAATGCAATATTATATTGTGATTCTGAAGCCACTTAATTTTTTCAAAAACGATTCAACTTGTAATATAAAGAAACCACAAGAAGAATTCACTGACCACTTGCCTAAGAAGATTGCCTACTACTGGTACTCCAAATATTAAAATCTCCGCTAGATTCCCTGTTAAGCGAAGAACTGTCAATACCTAACATACCATTAATTTACCATCTGAAACATAGCATACTACTTGCATACCTAAAAAAATTCCCAATGACTTACCACGAGGAGCATCCCCAGAGTGTCTCATGGATGAATCATCCCAACTGGACGTTCCCATATCTGTTCCATCATCTAAATACAAGAAAAAACACACAGTTTGGCAGCACAAACATGAAGCATCACTCCCATTTAAAACTTATACAAATCTGCTTACTCGCAAGTTTCTAAAATGGTGCAGTAACTTGGAACCACTTTCCACAAACGAGAAAGCATGTTTTGGTCAAGTGAAATTGCATTTTTAACATACCGGGATTTTCCGTAGATGAGCCCGTGGACGTGCATTTGGAAACTGAAAATTTTCAGGCGTTTTAATAACACCAAATAAATGCCAGGGCGTTCATTTGGAAAAGACGGGCATGTAAACAGAAAGACATAGTTTTGCTGACTTTTGACATTTTTTACTTAAAACTGTGTTTTTAAATCTTATGATATTAAATGCGTAGTTTATCAACACTTTGTTGGTTTTCAAAGATGATAAACACTCCACAAAACTGAATTTGCGACAAAAAGTTGACGCTGAGTGGGCTTTTAAGAGGAAATTTTTCAAATAAACGCCACGCTATCTGGACACTTGACACCAGAAGTTGTAACACCAAATAAATGCCCGCAGGCATTTATTCAGCATAATTTTCTGCATATGGGCGTTTCATCGGGTGGGCTACTCTACGGAAATTCCTGGTAACAATTCTTGTACATGTATATTTGAGAATTTAGGCCCATGCTGTTTTGGTTAGTGGGAAAACATAACTAAATCAGCCATCGCAACTCTTCTTGGATTTAGTCTGCGGATGCGTGAAGCTACTCTGCAATGAAAAAAGTTAACTCCAATCCAATGGAGGTGATCTCTAGAGGTCATGATGCACATCAGTTACTCAATTGAGAGTGTGAATCAACTATGCCAGATGGTATTAACTAGTTACTTGTTCAGGGTAAGGCTTTGATCATAGGGTGGGTATTTTAATGAATTTCACTTTCGTACGGGCAAGTTTTGGGAAAGTTCACTACGTTATGGTTATGTTTTGAAGGGTAAATGTACTGTGATATACTTCGAAAGGGTGGGGGTGTTTTGGTTACCTAGGTACCACAAAGTATAAATACAAAACTTCCGAACAATGTGGTTAAAAACGACAAAATAAAACTAGGCATGTACTTAATGACATTAAACACTACAAAGCAAACAGGTTATGGTGCTAAAAAATGGTCAGACCATTATTCTTCTGCCGTGACAGTACGTGTTGCATTTCAGCACCATGAAACAGAATGAAACCTGGGTAATTGCCCTTTTTTCCTCGATTCTTTGACAAACAGCTTCGACAAGGATGCGTATAGTTCACAGCAAATTGCCGAAATTGGTTTCACTTCCTTACAAGTTGTTATAAGTACGTACAGCAAACCGGATTTCTGAGCAAAATATATGTCATCATCTCCCAAAAGATTTTGTAAAAAAATGAGCAAATGGTGTGTGCACGTGTTACCAGCATACTGTTTCCAAGTCAACAAACTTGTTCTTGTTACAAAAGACAATGTTTAAAATTCACATTAACGGCTGCGACGGGCAAGATGAGTGTCCATTCATTGACCGTGAGACTTCGCTAGCGCCCTGTTCGGTCATGAACTCTACATGTTTTGCATGTTTCACAACCATACGCCGATCAGAGCTACCTGGACGGTGTATAATTTCGAGTCCTATTTGTCAAATTTACACACATCGTTCCCTATCTAGCTGTATTTTGCTAGTAGTCATTCCCAATAAGCTAACTGGATGGCTGGATTTTAGGAGTCCTTGGAACAAAGCATACTAGTACTTAAAACATATGTACCCATGTTTCTGGGACTTATATACAGGCACTCTCATCAGCTGCTCGAGGTTATATTAAATATAGAGAAAGATATGCAACTGCTATACAAAACAGTCGCCACCAGGCACTTCCGGAACAACTCAAAGCATATTAATCTGGGGGTAATTTATGTCACACATTTAATCTGCGAGTGTAACACTTTCAATGGTTACATTTGTTGATATCAACACCCATAAATACCATTAGTCCCTCCAGATTTTCAGTAACATTCACGGCAAAGCGTCTTTACTGACCTTCATCATTCACATCAACCAATGCACATGCTCGTTAGGCCGCTCAAACCATCGCCAATGAACCCGTACTTCAACTAAACACTAAAACATTAGATGCAGAGCACATCCCGATACGCAGAGGCTCGGTGACGGCAATTCACAATCGTGATGAGATGAACACAGTTCAATCTGATAAGAGCACAAAGACATGGTTGGCTCTGGTTCGTAGTTCGACTCATTTTGCAAACACTATTTAATCAATTCATCACATACATGTACTTCTTCTGTGTTGTACTTGATGGTTAGAAGGTACGGAAGGAAATTTGAAGGCAACTGGAAAAGTTGGCCCGTTCTGCTTGTACCCAGTCAGCATGCTCCTGGAGTACTCTGTCTCTGCTGTTGCTGTTTTTATTTGATCAATGTAAGCATTCTGGTGATTTTGTAAGTGGCCCGACGAGCATACGCATTTTTTGATATGAATGGAGAAAGTCAGCAGAGATGCTTTGTCGTGAAAGTTGCCGATTGAATTCGGAAAATCTGAAGGTACCAATGGTATAACTAGTGAACGTGCAGCCAATACTCAGCTCTTAAACAGAGCTGAAGGGCCACCGGAGGATTTTTCACTGATTGGTGAAATGGACATAAACCAAAAGAATGGGAGGAAATTCTTGATCAGTATGTTAGTACCAACGAAATTGAATTCACTTGATATATTCAGGGAACCATAAACGGCCTCATCAGTTATATTTCACCTCTTTTTACCTTTCTCTAACAATGACGAATCATCTCAGTTTTTGACCTAATGACATCATGTAGTGACCTAAATCCCAGCCAATCAACCAAGTGAATGCTTCAGTTCCTGAGTTCACAACCATGCAAACGGTGGAGTGATATGTAAATAGTAAAAAGTTGAATCTTCGAGTGGATAAGTTCTTTCGAAGGGCTTGATTTTTGTGCAGTTATCTTCACCATATATTTTTTGCACATAATTGTGTTCATGTGATCACAATTTCGACCTGTGCAGATTAATATTTTGGTGTGCACTTAGAGTGTGATACGTATGACTGAATACTACACTTTCACTGTAGTAACTGTACGGACTCCTGACTCTATATATATCAAGGCCATTTTAAGGGTTGGTTTACGGAGTAGTGAATCTGTTGCAGTCGCAGATAAAATATGTTGCAAATTACTCTCACATTCACATGCTTTGAGTACTTTTGGAAATGCCTAGTAGGCACCATATTACATGGTAGTTGTATACTTTTCTTTATTATAGCCAGCCGTCAAGCGGATCCGCTGATTAAGAGCCTTGGGTAATGTTATCAAACTGTTTTCTTTAGCCAGCCAGCTAGCTGTATGAAGACTGTCGTCAAAATACAGCAAGGTACCACTGTGTGTATTTCTTCCGTAGACTCCGAAATTGCACGCAGCCAGGGTTGTTCTGCTCGTCACCGCGCGTGAAACTTGTATCAACATGTAAAGTTAAAGACCATACGGGGTGCATGCAAAATCTGGGAATCAACCGACACTCACCTTGCCCGTTACAGTCGTTTAAGTGAAAAACAATGCAATAAACGTTATTTTCTTGCGTAACTCTCCGCCTTTTCTAACAATGAAAAGTATGTCATCGTTTTGAAAACAATACGCTCGTGTCACACGCACGCGCCATTTCCTAAATTTTCGTGACAACTTAGAAGAGGCAAAATTTGTTCTGAAATTCGGTTTTTCGGTATCGAAATTGTAATGAAGTGAAACCAGTTCCAATAATTTGTTGTGACGTGTACGCAAGCTCGTGAAAGAACAGCAATTGATTGAAGAATCCGCGAAAAAAGAAACTGGCCAATAGGTGATGCAATATTTCATGGCGCCGAAAGCCGTAGCTAAAGATCGCTCCACAACTTTAGCAGCAGAATAACGGTAGAACGCCATTTTTTCCAACACTGTTAAATACTTGTTTTGTTTACTCAATGAAGACTGTAGTTTTTAATGACACTAATTTTGTGTCAGATTTTATCTTACCACTTTTTTACCCACATCCGTGCAAAGCTGTATATTTATATTTACATACAGCTTTGTACCAAGGCTATGTTTTCCTTAGGCAATGACCATCGCCTCTGTTGGCCCGAACCAGAGGCGATGTAGAGGCTATAGGCACTTTGTACGCCGGAAGCTTTTCGGCGAATTATGCCTCGCACCGACAAAACCATCAAAGTCACGTTGTTATAAATACCTTTTGCGCATAGAGGAACACCTTAGGAGGTTGTCGATGTGTTTAAGTTCTTCCAACTCGAACAAATACTCCCGTTATGAAACTTTTTCTTCGAGCAGTCCCTATTTCAGTTCCCAAAATCGTGAAATCAAAATTTTCATTTTTTAACCAGGCCGAAGGTCAGAAGTTGCGATCCTACCGGCGAACTTTGAAAGCTGAAGTTCCCACCCTTTGCGTACGTGCTGCCGGGAACCAGCCGTGCATTTGCCGTGTTGTTAAACATTAAAATGTCAAATATGTGCACAAAGACTTTTAAATGTCATATCAACAGCATTTATTTTTATCAAATACAAACAATAATTCATTGAAATACAAACAGTTTCAAGTAACGCCAATTAAAGACAAGTATAAGTGGTGGCATTTTGGAAACGAACATTTGACTGACAAGACCGCAATGGCTCACCTTTGGCCTATTTAAAAATTATTGAGGTTATGAAGTCACATCACCTAGCGAGCGCGGTAAAAGTTAGAGCGTGCGCAGCACAAAAATTTTGATTTCACGATTTTGGGAACTGAAATAGGGACTGCTCGAAGAAAAAGTTTCATAACGGGAGTATTTGTTCGAGTTGGAAGAACTTAAACACATCGACAACCTCCTAAGGTGTTCCTCTATGCGCAAAAGGTATTTATAACAACGTGACTTTGATGGTTTAGTCGGTGCAAGTCATAATTGGCCGAAAAGCTTCCGGCGTACAGAGCGCCTATAGCCTCTACATCGCCTCTGGTTCGGGCCAACAGAGGCGATGGTCATTGCCTATGTTTTCCTATGACTGCAAAGCAATGATTCAGATCAAAACAATCAGGTCATATCAGTGTAAAATGATCCTTGTTGGTCATGCACTTATTGAAAATGAGAATTAAATCAAATGATAGTTGGCCAAAGCAAGAGTTGACCCAAGTACCACTTGACAAGGAATTCACTATTCATAAATCTCTGCCAGTTACTACTCAACTCAGTGACAATCTCAGAATTTCGAAGTCCGTCCATCATCATAGTGAAAGCAAGTTGCGATTCACATATATGCAGAAATTTTGAATATTCAAAGCAACACAATCAACTCACCACCTCCTTGGTTTGATTTTTTCGTTACTCCACTTTCACATTCTCCATCAAGAGGCCTTTTTCTTGAATCAGATTCCATGTCCCAGATTTCGCTGCGCGTGAACGTTCTTGTCTTGAACGAAATCACGCGATAATCAACGTTATTCTCGTATATTTCCCCACTAGAGGCCGTAAGCTTCGACGTCATTTGGGTCGGTCTCAGTCTTGAGATATTCTTTTGAAATGCATTATTTTTACTGCATTTAAGCCTTGTGTGGTTGGTATGTATAAGTCATTTCAATTCTTAACTGACATTTAGCTCATTTTTAATATTGATGTGTAAAACAAATATTTCAAGCCAAGTCAAAATTTCACCTGTTTCTTCATCCTGTTCATGTTTCTTGAAAAGCAGACGACGTTCGTCGTTTATTTGCTTGCCTTTGCCATATACGGAGTGGCAGCAGAGGTAGGTTATCAAATCGGGAGAATTTTATCATACCAGTAAGATTTAACTACCTTAAGGATGTATAAATCTCCCGATTGGGAGAATTAGCATGGTTGAAAATAAATAGTTGAGTTATCAGTTATGCCTCCTGAAGAAGTTGATTTGACTTTGTCCAACAACATCGCGAAAAACATTTGGTTAAAAGGGTAAAGAATGCATTTTAAAACATTCTGGGAGGTTTGTTGTTATTTGGTTAAATTGTACAGCTGGGCGTAACTTCAGGGGTTTGTCAGGGGGCTGACAGTTCCCCAACTACGCCTCAGTAATCATGTAATGTCGATCTGCTGAGGGCAAAGAAAGAAAAAGTTGGCCACGGCACGGAAAGAGTACGGTAGTTGAGCTAAGTCTAAGAGGTTCATTTGATTTAAGCCACTGTTTCTTGAATAAACTAACATTTGCTTTAGTCCACATGCCGCTGTAGAATTGGTCTAGACTTGTTCCTTAGCATACTGTGAATAATACGCTTACAAGGAAGTCGGGCATTTCTAAAGATATGCTCGTCCTTCTGAGCGGCTTGTACCAGATTCAAAGAGAGCGCGGCGCCGGAATCAGGTACAATTGTGATGACGGCATTGCCCGATGCATGCGAGCAAGACCCAATTAAATGTAATTATCCAACCATAAACTGTAGTAAACATCTCTGACTGTACATAATGGCGAATTATCAAAACGCATTAATCTCTAGTTTTTGTTGTAAACAAACACCACGGCAGTATTCAGCTAGAAAAAAACAACCAATTACGGATTTCAATTTTTAAAAATCAATGAACTAATAATCTACAACCGTTGGGTACGATTGAAGATAAACTACTGCACGTATTGATATACTCGGTGGTCAGAGTTAACAATATCACATGGATTCATTTTTTAATATTCTCTCAATCTCGTTTAACCAGATTTTTGACCAGGAAACAGTTGTTGTGCCCACTTTTCATTTTTTATTACTGACAAAGAGCTGGAATAGTTATATAGTCAGTGCCACCGAAATTGTCCAGAGATTCCAAATCTTCAGTTTGGTTATCACCATGTTTGCAATTTTGTGTATATTTTATGTGTATATTTTATGATTTGAGTTCTGATAAAGGTTAAACTTTAATGACACGTGAAATGTTTAATGTACCTGTAATGTGGTATGTTTAGGGATGGGCTCACAATGAACTTATCTAATTAAGTTTAACTGGCGATCAAAATCTACCATTGGTTTGGTACTTCAAGTTCAATACTTAGTAAAAGTTATAAACTCGTTACCGGTAAGAAAAAAAAAACAAGTGTGCGGAAGCAGCAAAAATTAAATAAAGAAAACCAATATGAAACTTATCGTTCCTTTGGGAAGTGGCCCTTTGTAAAGATAAACACAAGTTAACCTTTTTAGTCATTTTGTACTATTTATAATGTACCAAGTTAAAACTACTCTCCAGAGTTCCAGGCTATATAACTCCTCAAATGTCAGTGAAAACCAAAATGGGGGTAGTAACAACAACCATTGTTGAGACAGTAATGCTAGCAATTACCTTTCTACTTCATTAGCTCAGATCTACATCAATACAAAGGGTGGGCTGAATAGGCATTGTAAAAGTTGGCTGGGGCTTAGGGAATCAGAGCAGTCACCAGTGTAATCCAGAAATTCTCCACATGAGGTCTCCTTACTCAAATGAGACATGATTTTTTGTCTTGCAAAGAAGTGGCAGTTTATTTTGCTCAAGAGGTGATGCTCGACGTGACAAGTCAACCTGAAGATCCCCGATTCCAGCAATAACAAACTGTCAGTTCTTTCAAAACAATCTTTTTTGATTGAGGAACAAATCATAATGGTAAGCTGTCAAAAATCGGTAAATAGTTTCATTCAACTGCTGAGTAACTGATGTACTTATAAGGGTTCATTAATTCAGGATCGCATAATTACGTACTTACGCATATACTCCTTGGTTAATTCGCTGACCACTGATGGCATCCTTTGCAGTTGGGTCAAAGTACCACCAATCTACATCTTTGTCAATTCGACAAAGACCTTCGAATTATGCGGTTAAAAGTGTTTACGTATAAGTACGAAATTACCCTACTTTAAACATATGAACCCTGTGTATCAATCAAAAGTTGGTTTTTGTGATGAAAGGAAGATTTAGGCCGATAGACGTTTGAGCGTACTACAAAGTTTAAAAAAAAAAAACGGTTTCAAGTGGACTCTTTACTATTATCCGCTTGTAGTAAATTTGCCCATTCGCTTCTGGTAAATTTGTCCTGTCCTTTAGTGTAGTTTGTTCATAACGCAATTTCGGATGCTTGAAATTAAAAAGCAAACTGAGTTTTTGTTCCAAACGGATTACATGCGATTTCACACCGTATTGAGCTGACGACATCAGAGTGGTCTAAAGATACCAGACGTTTGTTTATACTATTCCGCTCTTTTAATTGGCTAGCTTGTTCAAATGGCTGACAATAGCCATTTTGCATTATGTTACCAGTACTGAGTTTTGTTATTGTTTCCAAATGCCTGATTAGGCTATGCAAAAATGAAAGAGGTAGTAACCTGAGAACATGGTGGACAAACAAGTTCACGGCCATCATTTTAGTCTTGTGCCACAATACTCAAGAGCTTTTCTTACTAATTGGATTCAGATCAAATCAATCCAGAAGTTACATACTGAATGTTCACAAAACAGGATCGTCAAACAAGCTTAAAATCAATAAATGATTACAATGTATTTAGAGGCAAGCTCAGTTAATTTCATCCTAGCGTTACATGTCCATTTAGTATGTAAGTAGATAGGTACTAGTATTATAATATTTTTAAACTCAGTGAATCTCAAGTTAGAACAACTACTACGTTTTCAGTAGGGGGGGTTAGGATTCGAGCGAATCCGAGGTGCGTAGCGCCGAGCGGAAGGAAGGTCGGGAGGGGGTTTCCCGCCTGCCGTGTAAGATTTTTTGTGTTTTTTTGTAGCTGATTTTGTTTTTCTGGTGATTTTTTTTTCAATTTTTATTTTTGATCCTGTCCCGAGGGGGGGTTTGAGCCCCCAGAACCCCCCCTGTAGATCCGCCTGACTGACTCCACTAATGGAAGTTATTGAAATTCTCTTTCTCACGGTGTATGCTTTTGAACATGAACTGAAAAATTATTTAAACAGAGCAACTTAAGAAATGCAAATGTTCTCATCACAGTCACCACACAATCCTTTAATGAACAAAACCATATTCTGTCTGAAGTCCACCTCCGTCCCTCCCAGTGGTGAGTTGAGATAGGTTACTGTGGACACTTATTAAGTGTGCTGCAGTTTCTTTACATTAACAGCTTCACATTTGATTTTTTACGATGATATTTTGTCTGGCTGTCTGTGAGTGGAATGTGCCTGAACATTCGGTTATTTCAAGTGTTCTATTTTTCTGATTTAATTTTGAAAGTTAATTATGAATTATAGAATTATAGAAACGCCTATATTTCCATGAATAGTTCCATTGAAAAACAACATTGTCTGACCTGATACACAGATGGTGTCATCACCCTGGGTCTGAGTTACCAGTTGTGTAAACAGACTGGACACTGGTATCCTAATGAAACTACCCCTGTGGAATGAGTTCAGACCCTGTGCGAAATGACTGTTTTTTCGCCTACTGGTAATCAAGAACTGAATATCCAGATAGATGCAAGGGTCCAAGTTGTTTAATCTTTTATAACAGTTTTCAGACAATAAACAATGATTTAGACAAGGTTTTGGATTTTTATGGATCATATTGCCTGATTAATCAAGATAAAAAATTACCTCTGCTCAATGATGGGCGCTGAATTGTCTAGAATTACATTATTAAGTAAAACACTTGGCTTATAACATCATGGCTTACTTTCTGAATCCAAAACCAATATTTTAAGGATGTTGTAATGGCTTCAGCAGCCATTTCTTGTAATTAGGACCAAAAATTACGCCCAGGCTTTTAAAACAAAATAGAACGCAACTGTGAGTTATCATTGCATGTGCAGTTGAAATGAAAGTGCCTGTAAAATGGCAATTGATACATGTTTTGATACTGTGACTGCATTAGACTTGTTCAACTGTTGCTAAAAACGTCCAAATAAGTTAATAAAATGTTATAAAAAGTTCTTATCATGAAGTTTCACTATTATAGCATGGATTTTTTCTTTAAAGGGTTTTCTTTCATGAAAATGTTTTTGGACCATTTGTCATATTTTTCAAACTGTGAAAGGTGGATCTTGATTTCTGTAAAAACAATATTAAAGACTCATGCAGTGCTTAATAGGTCAGGCCGAACTTTCAAATTAATTCGAATAAATTAGCAAGTTAGTGATGGTAAATCTTTCCATTAAAGTATTCTGTAAACTCCTAGTCCATTTGGTCCATGGTTTGTTACATGTAATTAGGAACGCTAACATCACATTAAAAAAACGAGGGATTCCACCCCAAAACATGAACTGAAACAATTTAAAGATGGCGCTGCTAGAAACGTGTGTCTAGCTGGCTGAAACATTGTTCTATCAGGTTTTATTTGTGCCTTGTTTCTGGCATCCTTTGGTCAAGTCAAGGTTAATGTGTTCATGACTGGGCAGAGATTTTCCTACTTTCTCTAGGTCCTAGACATTTATGTCCTGAATTCCTACTTTTTGCCCTAGGTCCTGGACATTAATTTTCTGAAGTGTCATATTCTGTCAGGACATTTTGAAAATCAGCCAGAAATAATTCAGCGTTCAGGTTTGCAAAGGATTTCAAAGCTGGAAATCCAAATTTTTTTTTAAAATTCAGACCAAACATGGTCTGTTGGACCGCAACGCCATGTTCTGGTGTCTACTCATCTAATAATATATTTGAAAGGGCTTGACATTGTGCTTGATGACAAAAACCCAGACCACCAAACGAAATTTGACATGTCGCCTAAACTGACGACGAAACGTTGACTAAACAAAAAAGGTCATGCCATATTCTGTTTTCAGGAAATTAAGCAGTTTTGCCCATCTTCAATTTCGTCCCATGAAAATATCCACAATTCAGTCTCACTCAATTCAAGCCAACGAAGAACGCATACACTCGTGGGGTGTGTTTTATGGTCGAATATTCTTGATTTTGGTCGAACAATTCCGATTTCCCTCTGTTTACTTCCTATTGTAATATAAGCGCGTGTTTGATATGTGCTGACTGCTGAGGTTGGCAAATACACTGATTTCACGAAATAAACAGTAAAATTTTGAACAAAAAATATTAAATAGATAAAATTTTTTAGTAATTTAAAGTTTGGAAGTCACTCAAACTTTGAAATGAGTTCCGGGGACTGATCATTGTTGATATGTCGTGTCCAGTAAGTATCGTAACACTGCATGATGCGGGCTATGGTGAGCCCCCAAGGTACATCATTAGTGCGACGGTCACCTATTTGCAGAATTTTTTGTTTTCACATTTACAGGTTGTCCGGCAGTAAATACATTAGCATAGCTCGGAGCGTGCAAATAAATCTTTAAGGATCGCTTAACAATGGAATACAGTAAAATCACACCAATTTAGGACACATATGACAGACGTGAATTTTGTTTTGCTGCTTTTCTATTAATTTAAAGATGTTATGTTACAACAAAAGTAATGGTCTTTCATTTTAAACTTCTAGACAGTATTTTGAGAAACTCCAGTCAGTTATAAAAACGTTAAAAAACCTTTGAAAATTAAAAAGGGTAATTTTGGTAATCATTTTTGTTCCAAATTGATGAGATTTTACCTATGGATCGGTATCTGGATTTAGCCTGTATTTAGAAACTTCTGTCGTTTGGAGTTGAAATCAAATGGGAAGTGTAATGTACCGTAATCGTTCGGGTTAACGCCCATGCTCAGTTAACCGCCCACCCCTACTTTAGGTGGATTTTCGATTTAACCGCCCACTGCTCAGTTAAGCGCCCCCCTACGATTTTTGAAGATTTCCAGTTAAGCGCCCACCTCTCGGTTAAGCGCCCATCCCGGACTTTTAAAGAATGAAGATTTAGCGCCCAGTGCTANTGGAAATCCAATTTTTTTTTAAAATTCAGTCCAAACATGGTCTGTTGGACCACAACGCCATGTTCTGGTGTCTACTCATCTAATAATATATTTGAAAGGGCTTGACATTGTGCTTGATGACAAAAGCCCAGACCACCAAACGAAATTTGACATGTCGCCAAAACTGACGAAACGTCGACTAAACAAAAAAGGTCATGCCATATTCCGTTTTCAGGAAATTAAGCAGTTTTGTCCATCTTCAATTTCTTCCCATGAAAATATCCACAATTCAGTCTCAATTCAACCCAACGAAGAACGCATATATTCGTGGCGTGTGTTTCATGGTCCAATATTCTTGATTTTGGTCGAACAATTCCGATTTCCTCTGTTTACTTCCTATTGTAATATAAGCGCTTGTTTGATATGTGCTGACTGCTGAGGTTGGCAAATACACTGATTTCACGAAATAAACAGTAAAATTTTGAACAAAAAGTATTAAATAGATAAAAATTGTTAGTAATTTAAACTTTGGAAGTCACTCAAACTTTGAAATGAGTTCCGGGGACTGATTGTTGATATGTCGTGTCCAGTAAGTATCGTGATGTGGTGTTAGGAAATAACACTGCATGATGCGGGCTATGGTGAGCCCCCAAGGTACATCATTAGTGCGACGGTCACCTATTTGCAGAATTTTTTGTTTTCACATTTACAGGTTGTCCGGCAGAAAATACATTAGCATAGTTCGGAGCGTGCAAATAAATCTTTAAGGAACGCTTAACAATGGAATACAGTAAAATCACACCAATTTAGGACACATATGACGGACGTGAATTTTGTTTTGCTGCTTTTCTGTTAAAGATATTAGTGTGTTACCACAAAAGTAATGGTCTTTCATTTTAAACTTCTAGACAGTATTTTGAGAAACTCCAGTCAGTTATAAAAACGTTAAAAAACCTTTGAAAATTAAAAAGGATAATTTTGGTAATCATTTTTGTTCCAAATTGATGAGATTTTACCTATGGATCGGTATCTGGATTTAGCCTGTATTTAGAAACTGCTGTTGTCTGGAGTTGAACTCAAATGGGAAGTGTAATGTTTGTGTAATGTGGTAAAACAACAGCTCCTTGACACTGACATGAATTTGTGATGACACTGGGATTGACCCGAAATCCAGTACAGGAATCTCTAAGTCTTATGTCTTCAGCAATTTGACTAAAAGTCAATTTAGAATTATTATAACATGGGCCTGACATTACCAGTAGCAGTTTCTTCAGTGCCCCAATAATGCTGCCTCTGTGTGAATGGATGAATTGGCCTTCCGTTATCATTTATGCTAGTTGCTAATAGGTGGCACTGCTCATGGTACTAGGAAAATGAAAACACACTAGCTGATTGTGAGGTCCGTCAGTTATGTACATCAACTATTGAAAAATTGCATGGCATTTTTATTTAGAGTTTAGTGGTAAGTGGATTCTTTCGGTCAATTTTTGTTAAGAAATTGGCAATAGTCACTAATAAGGATCCTGGATTTTGAGAACCAGTTATTAGCCTGTTATTCAGTGGACAGAACTCAGTGATTCTCAAAATGCAGGACCCCTGTAAGTGACATTTATGTGCATCAATATCAAAAGTTGATATAGATTAACATCACTTGACATGACACTTCTTCATGCTCTAGAAGTATGGAGGTTTCATAACCAAGTCAAGAGGAGTCTTTTGTAATTTCTTTAGTCCCAGTTGCATGATTAGTCCCCGGGACTAAATCTTCTGTACATTTTTGTCTTTGTTTACACACAAATGTTTATTTTCCCATACTTCATCTTTATTATGAGCTCCTCTTTTACTCAGCGTGTTATTTTTCCTGAAAAGCTGAGCCCTTATCAGTTTGAATGAAGTAAATCAGTAGAGATTTAGTCTTTTAATTAGGGTCATGCATGAAAAAGTCCCTATTTTTATTTTCAATAATATGGGAAACTCAGCAAAGAGTTTCTTATCAGTAGCCCTACGTAACAAAGCTAAAAGTTGAGTTAGTGAGGATGACAAAATAGCATTAAAAAGTTCATTCATGTTTACAAATGCAATCAAGTTAAGTTGTTGAGGCCTTGCTTTAAGCAAAAAACTACCATGCAAAAGGGGGAGACAGAAAAATCTACCCTGTAAAATGGGGTGGGAATTACCAGATCTGACACCTGCAATAGGGGATCTCTTAGCAATTTTTGGTACAGGCCTGCAGGCACGTTGCCAATATTAGTGACCCCCCATATGAGCAACACCCCTATTCCCAGGCAGCTCATAGTTTGGCCAGGCCAAATACTTATCTACTACGGTTACAGAGTGACAACAACCATCCAATGGATAGCAGAGAACTAAAATCTAATCTATTTTGGCTATTTTTATTGTATTTCTTTAAGTAATCAAAATTCCAATACGAGTCAGGAATTCTTTTTCAGAAACCATTACCCTGTTGTAGGTGCTGTGAGAATTTCTAATAATTACATAGTCACATAAGGTGTTAATAAATATTAAACTTGAATGACCTTCGTTGTTGCTGCAACACCTATTTTTTCCTGGAACTCTAGCTGCCTCACACATGGCATTCCATGATTCCCTCATGTGCTGTAACTCATGATTGACATTTGCCCCTATGCTAAATGAGCTGTTAACTATAAATTTTGCATGGATGATATTTTTATTTGACAGGTGATTAATGTAGCACTGCTAATCTATAGTTTTCTGTTAATAATACAATGATTTTACATATTTGACTATAAAAACAGTCAAGTCAAATAAATAGTGTTGTTCAGTTTGCTGAACAAGTTTCTGCCACTGCGTAATTGCATATTGTGTTCAACAACTCAGGACTTGGGCAAACATTAAGTTTAAACCATTGATTTTCCTATCAGTGTATGACCAAGGTGTAATCATCTAGACCTTAGCTGTTCAGTGAGTTAACACAAACAGTATTGGCTATTGTATTGTTTGGGAATTTTCGCGGGTTTGAGGTATGTACATAATTTGTTTTTTAGGTTCAAGTGAACATGTTTTGCTCAGGTTCAATTAATGTTGTTTGTTCAGGTCTGTTGGCACCTGCTCAGAAGTACTGAGTTATAACACCGTGTTTCAAAAGGAATATGAACAAATTTGCTGGCATGGGAATGCAACAGGCCTTCAGTTGTTCAAAAACCTTGAAGATGTGGGATTTTAAATTACTGGACTCTCGTACTGGTACATAACATTTTGTTCATCAGTAACTGTAAAGTGATTAGTTATATTTTATAATTGCGTCCTGTATTGGCAGTCAGTCCTGTACATTGGCATTTTGAACAGCTGTTGGGATTAAAGCATTGTGTTGATGGGCGTGTTCACCGTTCAGCCTAGTGTTGTTAAACATTTACAGTACAGTAATTTTCAGATTCTGTGCGACTAATAAGAGCTATCAAATTTCTTTGTTTGTTCTGTTTGTTGTTTTTATTTTGAAAGAGTAAAGCATTCAAGGTATTATCACTGAAAATTACATTCCTAATTTATCTGGAAATCCAGAGGAGGATTTGTTTCCAACCACAGATCAATCAAGTCTATTGTTAAACATTCCTGCAATCTTTTATTATAATGAAGTCATCATTAACCTCACTGGTAATTGCTATCCACTGTCAAAGAAACTTATAGATCAGTATTTTTGTACAGTGGAATTATATTGAGGATTGTTAATGTATGAAGTGCAATGAAATGGGACAAAGTTTAATGTGTAATCCTTTTCAGTTAATGTTTGAAACAATGCATGTGTCATTTCAAATTCATAGACAGATTTAGGGAGCTGCTCAGGGGGCCTCGGCCTCCCCCAGACACACACGACATGTCGGGGTCCATGTGGGCATTTGGTACAAAAACTGGTGGGCCCCCATTTACGACATCCTCGATGCGCCAGTGTAAAATTACTCATTTTTTTTAAACTGGCTGCTTAGTTCCTGGCCAATATTGACATATTTTGCTCGACTTGAAAGATATTTTGAGCCTTGTTTAGTCATGGTTGGTTTTCATAAAAGTTAAGGAGTCTGCGGTAAAAATTTCCAGTTTGGCGAGAGCTTGTACCAGATTGTAGAAGTAGACAATATTGGATACCGGTATACCAATTAAAGATTATTATCAACAACCAAGGACTGTTTATATTTGGGGATGCATGGAAATGTTTCTATGATTTTTTGGATTGCCAATTCTATATTTTCAGATTTTTAATGCCAAACGCAGTTATGTGTGCTATTGATGTCGAGAAACTTGAGCACCAAAATCATCCATTTTTTGGTTTTATTAATTTTTGCTTTTGAACAGAAAATGCCCGGGCAAATGACAAAATGTAATTGCATGCATTTTTTTAGTTTTGGATACTTTTATTTTCTTCAAAAATGGATTACAGATGCATGATATTTGGTTCACCTTTGATATTGACAGTCTTCCCTTTTTGACTGTTTCTGAAAACAATGAATAATTATTTAGCAGATTTAATTAGCAGATCAAGGATTGGCAGTTTTCACTCAGTACGGTACATTCAGTAGGTATCTTTCCATAAAATTCTGCCAAGTGTAAAATTACTGCTTTATGTTTCAAGTTATTTCCTTTTAGCAATTCTGTGCTACAGGTTATAGCCCTATCCAGGATCAATAACTGAATGGAGTGAGCAATAGATCCACATTTATTTTTGATATTTTCAGAATGCAGTGTGGCCTTTTCCATGTGCCTATCAGTGTGCCACAAATATTTGATACATTAACATTAGCCTGACTGCCGACAGCCCAGTGCCCACATGGTGGGGTATCCATCCAACTCATTCTAATGTCCATATTCATGTCAGGTGTGCATCAAGCCTCCTGGCGTTATGTTAATCAATGTATCAAATGCAATGTTACCACAGACTGATGTTTTCCTAGTAAACAATAGTTTGTCGAGAGAGCTGATCAAAGCTTACTCTGATGTCGGGTAATGAACTGATTGCTGCTATCTTTTGTCCCTCTGCATTATGTTTCATTTGTTTATAACCAGTGCTTGTTCTTTTGCAGCTTAACAATTGTTTTTAATGCACTTGGTGAACACTAAGAAATCAGATGTGAGGGCAAGACAATGAAGTTAACAGTGATCAATCCAGTACCTGTAAGTCACCTATTTTCATCTCCTGATGAATGGAAAAATCTCACCAGTTTAGGATACAATGTGGCCAACAAGGAATTTTTTTTTCATTTCTTGTCACATATGATGACTCACAGTAAGTAAATGCCCCGTTACTATGCGCCCACATATCATGTGGACGCATTATGCTGTCATCTCCGTCCGTCCGTCTGGCTTCCGCTGCTCTATCTCCAAAACCCTTTGACATACGTTCATGAAATTTGGCACATATGTTCCTTTCATGAATGGGACGGCACGAGTGAACTTTCTGACAGATTCGACTACTGGTGTGTCCCCTAGTGGCAATTTTATTTTTTACACTTACCTCTATATCTTCAAAGGTCCTCAACATATTTTCATGAAATTTAGCATATAGGCATCTATTAGTGAGATGACGCTATCCTCCCGTTTTCGGATGGATTCAACGAAGTTTGCACCACCTAGTGGCCATTTTTGTTGTTTTCGAATCTGTTTTTTGGCGTCCACCCCTCTATCAACCAAACGGCTCTAAGGATGATTGTGAAAATTGGCATGTGTGTTCTTACTACATAGTTGACGATGATTTTCCGACGACTTTGACTACTGTGGTGCCTCCTAGTAGTATTTTTGTTTTTTTTGAGCCCATGGCTATATCTCCTAAACCGTTTGTAGCATCTTTGCTAAAGTATAGCAAGGGTATTAACATTATGTTCATAACGGATGACAACAACTTTCGGACAGATCTGAGTACCACTGAGTGTGCACCCTAGTGACAATTTCAGATTTTTAGGTTTACCTCTGTGTCTTCAAAGGTCCTCAACAGGTTTTCAGAAAATTTGGAATGTTGGTATCTATTGGTGAGATGATTCTATCCTCCCATTTTCGGATGGAATCTAGGTCATGTACTTTGCGCCACCTAGTGGCCATTTTTCCTGTTTTCAAGTGTGTTTTTTGGCATCCACCCCTCAATCAACCAAACCATTCTAAGGATGCTTTGTGGCGTGTATGTTCTCAGGTGTCACACTGTGGCGCCTCTTAGTGATACTTTTGTTTTGTTTTGTGCCCATAGATGCATCTCCTTAACACACTGCATGGTCTTCATTAAATTTAGTAATTGTATTTATATGAAGCTAACAACAGACGACCTCTTTCAGGCTGATCCAATGAACGCTGTGCGTAATAATGGCAATTTCATTTTTTCCACTTTCCTTTGTTTCTCTGAAGTTCCTTGACAGATTTTTATGAAATTTGGTAAATAGCTTTCTATTAAAAAAGCCGCGGATGGCATTTTCCCGTTTTCAGGTGGGTTGGATGCTTTTGCACCATCTAGTGGCTATTTTTATGAAATAAATAAACAACCCTAGAAGCACACCGTTTGCGTTGCATTCGTGGGCGCATTTCAACGCTACTGCGTTGCTCTTGTTTTAAAATTCCATGCCATTGGTACCCTCAGATTATGTTTTTGGAAAACTGAGCATTCACAACAATGTTCAGTAGCCTTTGAAAATGAAACAAATTTTCCAAAATTGGTGAGATTTTGCAGTATGTTTCAATGTAACGTTGGTGCATGTAAATCGAGCTGTGTTGTATAATCTAACCAAAGTCCGGTCTACACTACGACTTATCATACAACAACTTAACTCCTGGAATGAGTTGTCTCTAGGTTTAGTTGTAATTTGGACATTATTTGACTCGTGTATGACAACCTACAACACCTTCAAGGTAAGACAATTTTTTCTAGATAACTTGCCCCAGTGCAAGTCCTAGTGCATAAGGCAAATCTTATGCTGACAGGATTTGCACGCAAGTGGATGAGAAAGCATGCACTATTTACCTCACTGAGAGTATCCAGCAAATTCCTCAGCACCTCAAATGCTTAATGGTGCTGTCACAGATTCGTTACACACCTTCGATATGGAATGAGTATCCTGACTTGACTGTCGGTCTGATCGGACAGTAGGGATACAGCTGTGACCTTATCAGTTTGACAGTGGCAAACCAATGTTTATATAGTCCAGCTTTCTTATTGTCCACTTTCATCTGATAAGCTCATGCAATCCAGCAGTTATGGGCCTGACAATAACCGATATTTAAAAATACTATTTGCAAACAATTTTCAGCAAATGTTGTGAAGCTGATGTGGTTTAAAGGAAAATATACTCTCACCAAAAACCTTCCATGGGTTGACATAATTTTCTCCTGTTGATTCCTTTGTGTGACTGTACGCTCTGACCAGTTTAACCACAGAATTGTTTACCAACACAAAAGGCATGCTTTAGTGACAAGTTTAATCAAGAGTAATTAAAGAGTTTCAAGATTAGACCATGATAGTGGAAAGTTTTTGATTTTTACACTCCAGGAGAATGGTGCCTAATGTTGAAGTGAGCTAGTCGCTATTCATTGGGTTTGTACATGTTTGATGAGGTACCAATTACCGTCGTTCGTAAACCAACACACCTGTTTATCATACAAGTTTCAAAGTAAAAAAATGGACAATAAGTAAGGCAAACAACCAACACGGCTGTGATTGAAATGTAGTAACTAGCCATCGTTGGAATTTTTAAAATCGATATAATATAAGAGAAATCATTTTTTCAGCATCGCAGCTAAGCCACGACCATTAATTTGTGAATCGATCAGGACGGGTTAGTCACAGTGTGGATTAGGCTCGCTTAGGCGTTGGGGTAACAAACCCCCAAATGTTTTCGTAGGAATTGCCTCGTGGCCAACGTGGCTGCAAACCTGCAGAAAAAAACGGAAGTAATTACCAGTAATTGATTAGTTGCGTGATTGCTCAGTTACATACATACCAGTATCTAATCCAGTTTGTGCCATAATTGCCCTGGATCACTAATTCGGTAATTGCTCTGCTTTACACAACTGGGACCTTAGATCAGTGTTCCTGATACAGTCTTCTGAAATTCGTGTAAATGTATTGAGTAAGTGAGACAGGCTGAGTTTGTAATGCTTTGTCAAGATTGCCTAACAAATAGACTTCTTCTGCTGGGTCAATTTGCTGATATATACTTTTAAAGGAGCTAAATGTATTTAAATGGCTAGTTGGAAAGTAAATTCCATATGGTCACACTATGCCATTTTAGTTGAAGTGTGCAGGGGATTGCTCCAATTTTTCCATTCATCTCTCATCCAATCCCTGAACCTGTATAGAAATGACTTGTTGTTACATAACCACATAAAATCCCAGGTCAAAAGAACTATCTGACTGGGCTTTCAGTCTTTTCAACACCTAGTTCCATTACTTCCTCTTGCAGCATATTGTGTACCTTATGTAAGTGTAGGAGTGACACTTGATCAATTGATTCTCCAGTCATATTAGATGACCTGTTTACACATTCAGTCTCACATGTGCTGAAGTCTATAAGAAGTTGGTGATCTATGTAGCTAGAGAAACAGCTGTGATACATATCTTGGACCCCTGTGGTCATCTGAGGGGCTGCAAAGACCACCTGTTGCTATCAGCATGAAGTACAAGCTTGTGCACATCAGGGTGGGTACTGCTGGGTTTTAGTTGACTGTCTGTTACATGTTTGCATAATGTGTGTTTATTGTCAGTGCGTAGCTGGATAGTGCCCTGTTGTACTCTCACCTTGCGATTGGGACTTATTTTGTCCAGGTCATTAGGTAAATAAGGAATTCACCATCAAAATGTAAAACTGACTTAAACTTTCATGGGCTGAATCCTAGGATATGATCCCTGGTTTCCAGATTCCGAGATGTCCGAACCTAATGCTTCCCCCCAGCCTCAGTGTCTGGATGTCCTAGTAATTTGAGGCAATTTATGTAGAGAAACATGTCATGACTATGGAGTCCTGTTCATTTTTGTATTTACTTATTTGCTTACTTAAAGTGGCACTGCACAGGTGTCAATGGTGAATTCCTAACTGAAGTACTTTGGGCATAAAAAATATTTCCATACTGTTCCAATCTCGGATTGTTGCCAAATGAGCCGTCAACGTGCCATTTTTGAATTTTAGCAATCTTAGGGTTGGCCAACCCTAGTGACCTCTGTAGTATTTTCTTGAGACACTGATGGTTTTGATGTTCTTAACAGAAATACAAATCACAGTAAAGATTATTACGAGAGAAAGTTTACATATGGTCTTACCAAATTGTTGAAATTTAGCCAACTTCGGAACATCATATTTTATTTCAGAATTTGCTGATTGGATTTATATGAAACTTTCAGATGCTAAGCTTTATGCACTGTTCTGCAAAATGCTGTTAAAAATTGATTTAAAATGTTTCTCTTTTTCATGAGGGGCTATCAAAGATAGGACTTTTATAATTTTGATGAAAAAATCAAGTTTCATAAATTGAAAATAAAATGATAATTTAGAAAAGTGTAATAGCGTTTTTGAGATTTCATCAACATGTACATCAAACAAAATGTGGTCTTGTTATTTATGCCATTGATCTGTGTGATTGTTCCTTAAATATTGTTTTTGCTAAATTTTATTAAAAAAGACAAGGTCACATGACCCAATTAATGCCAGTTTGGTGTAAAATCAATAATGAAACTCAAAAGGCCTACTTGAGATCTCGTATGTCATTGAATACTTTTTGAGTTGTGTTAACTCAGTGTACAATAACTAGAGGAGAATAGGAGTGAGATCAGGTATGAGTGGCCTTTTGAATGCATCGTAACTCTGAATAACAATCGAATGTACTCAGCAGTCGACGCTTAGGCTAAACGCCAAGTTGCATTTGGAGACCTGGCAAAACTCTCAGGTCGCCAAGCGAAATCGACAAAACTGAAAATCTCGGACAGGCGCCTAAATCAATTTCCAGGTTTCTTCTCTGGGCGTCGTAAAACAACAGAAAAGTTCGCCGTAAATACCTAAATATAGGCGGTTAACCTTCATTCTCTAGCCAGTGTACGGACATAGAACGCAGATGACTGCACTGGGCTAGTGACGCGAATTTTGCCGATCTTGCCCGATTTTTGCTGAAAAATTCCTACTTGTGTTCATTTACTTCCTCTTGCAATTTAAACGTGGTTTCAATGTGCTGATTTCATGAAATGAACGAACAGTTGTGAATCGAAGATGATAAATCTTGTAAAACTGTTTGTAATTTAAAGTTTGGAAATCGACATGAACTTTGAATGAAATGAATTTAGAGGGATATATATGTGTTGTCTGACTTTGATACTCTCACAGTGGTGACTTTGTTGCGAATTTTTCCCCGAGGTTGCAATATTGGCAACCTGCATTGGTATTACTTGGATGCCATTGCTATCAATCAGAAACTCATTGTTTTTTTATTTCTTGGGTGAATCCCCAAACACTATTACAAAAAAATTGAATAGGGTTATTGTTATCTGATAACTAGCGCCATACAAGAATGATTAATTGCTTGCTGATAACCTTTGCTAGTAGTGTTGTTCCATGGTTAGGAGAGTAATCCATCAGAGGGAACATTTTGAGGAATGAAACCTAGTATGTGAATTGTTAAAATATGCCACCACACAAGTGACAATTTGATGGCACGATGGTCATTAAACATTTATAAAAATGCTGGGAAATAAATCTGACTGCATTAAAAACCCATACAAAATGCAGAAAGATGTCCACCAAGCACTTCATTGCCATCTGGTAACAAGGTGTATTTCATCGTGATGCCCTTGTATTGAAATTGTACTGTTAATCCCTATAAAATCCTTCGAAAGGGTGACCTTTATATGGACGTTCCCTACCATTAGGTCCTTTATTCTTAAGGCCCTTTCATATTGATTTAACTATGGTCTGAGCGGAGCGTCGACGTAAACAGCGCAGTTAACTGGACCGTTCATACTGGCTTTGGTACCATCGAAGTAAAGGGTTGGTGACGCTGACGTCATTGAAGTTATCGCAAGGTAGCGCTGCACGCTAAGATTTTTTTCAATGTGACAATTTGGAACATTTAAATGTGCTAAATGACATTAAACTTATTTTTAAATCGATTGGTTATCATTAAAGCGAAAAATAAGCATTTATTAGTGACGGCACTACTCTGTAACTGTTGACGATAACAGTGGCACCTGGCGATAACTTCGATTGGACCGGAGTTAAGCGTTCATACTGCACCGCAGCATCAACGCTGCGGCGTCAACGCTGCGGTCTTAAATCCACCAATTAACTGCGATGTTAACTGGAGCTGTTAACTGCGATCCAGGACCGGAGTTAAGCGTTCATACTGACCGCAACTCCCCAAATCATCGACGCGTTGACGTTAGTATGAAAGGCCCTTTAGTGAATGAGTATCCTAAGTTTCCTGGTGCCCACCTGTCAAAGTATAGTAGTCTAGTTCCCCCTACCCCTGTGCACTTGTCGCATAGCTCTATGTACATTGCAGCCATAGCTTGCCACTTGTCAATGAAGTTGTTTTTTAATGTTGCGAGGTAAGTTGCAACACATCTGAGTGAGGCAATCGTTCTTCAACAGAGTCTGCTGTCTGCTCAAAAGTTTGTTAGGGGCCCTATCTTTCGAATTTTAGGTCATGCACACAATACATTTAAATATTTCCACTAAAGAGGTAAGGTGACTCCTGTATGTGGGAATTACATGGTTATTCCTGCAATTTTATTGAGTGGATAGATTTCACTACGGTTGCCATGGTTGAGTGTTAACTTTTTTATAATATTTACGCAGTGACAGGTGTGCAAATTGACTTGGTCACGCCACCAGGTGATTTTTCCCTGGTTGTTTTTAAACATCAACTGAACTACTGCATGAGTTGATTTTGATAAAACAGACCTCTAGTGCAGCAGGCACTGTAAAAGATCTGCGTTTGAAAGTGAGTAAAACATAGGTACGCTCTATATTCATATACCTGTGTGTGTGTGTGCGTGTGTGTGTGTGTGTGCGCGCATGTGTGTGGGCGCGTGTGTGTGTGCGCGCGTGCGTGTGTGTTGCATCATTTGTTAGAGTGGAACAGGGTTACGGTTTTATACACAAAATGGTGGTGCATCATATGTGCCCACAATGTCTTGATATTGAATATTCCGTAAAACTGATTAAAACTTTTGTTCCTGATGGGCATTTTTGTATGTTTCTTTTAGGCAGACGATGAAACCTTCCTATTTTCAGACGGGCTTCCCATATTTTGCATCATTTAGTTACGATACCGGAATAGAAGCATACCGTTTGTGGTGTAGTCATGTTGCTTTTGTTTCATTGTTGAAGTACTTTTAACGTTGTTGTGAATGGCCACATTTTTCACAACATACAATGGTTAAGTTATGATGTAGAAGTTGAACATGGAAAAGCATTAATTTGGTTTGAAGTATCTTTCATTTAAAATCATAAAATAAAATGCCATATTGTGTCTTAAATTGGTGAAACTTTACCGTAGGCATTTACTGGTACCTGAACAGCCTAAACGGGTACCTAAACGCCCGTCAAGTAAAACCTAGCAGAAGCCCCATAAAACATAGTTGGAGAATATGGATATTTTTCCGCTCGAATAAGACATGGTGATGACGAAACACTGAATGTTCATTACTCAAAAGTAAGCGAGTTTTGTATTTTTGAGTTGCTAAAGTTTGCAGAGAGGCTTTTTATACACTCACGTGGATGAATGTTGTCATCCCTTGCTGGAAGTTCACATGAAAATTGACATTTGGTTTCTATGGAAGACAACACGTGCTCATTTTATGGCATATTGTATGCAGTGGCATATTTTGTACTTCAGTGTCCTCTTTGGCATATGTCTTTCTTTCTGTTAAACAATTTGAAAAATCAAATAGTAGTCAAATCAGGTAATTTGAAGGGGTCCTTTTTCGACGAAAAACCTAGGTGGCGATGATTTTTGAACTAACAGTTCTTGGTAGAATGTTTTATGTTTGGCAGATTACGTTATGTCCAGGATAGAGCTCCAGTTTTTAACCATTTTCAGTTCTGACTTGTGCAGTGTCCCCTAGTGACAATTTTATTAGTTAACTTTTGGCATCCATCTCTCTATTTCAAATCTTATTTAGTGGCCTCCATTCTAACTGGTATAATATCAAAAAAACACGCTTTGTCAACTAGTAAAAGTATATATTTTCTGAAAGAAAAAAGATCAGAGATTATAAAAATATATATTTTTTGCCATTGTTATTGTTACTTGAACACCTTTTTCAAGTAAAATTTCATTTTTCAGAAAGGTACATTCATAGCAAATTAATGCCTGGGTCAATTTTATTAAAACCTTTTTTAAATAAAAATTTCACCAGTTACCTCAAAAGCGCTGTTAGGAATTTTTGATTAGTGTCTTAGTTTGGTTTCTGTGACAAATCCAACTTGCAAAACGTAAGGTGTTTTTTGTGAAAAAATAGCAGTCGTATTCATCTTTATTACATTACGCAAAAACTAGGCCTTTATATCGAAAATCCTGAGTTTTTGAGATTGATGAATAAATGTTGAGTTTGGAAAGTTTTAGTGAAATTCACTGAGCCGTTTTCGAGAACTAGTGTTCCTAAGTTTAAATTAAGTTGATTTGCCGAAGCCGAGAAAAAGCTGATTAAGTTGGGACACGTGAAAATCTCAAGGTCTGGTTAATTCTTCCGTGAAAACTTGTTTTTGGTCAATAGAACTGATGCATGCCTTAACCTTGTTCACTATTTCAATATTCACTCTCAATGTCAATTAAATTTGCAGTACGCAATTTAATTATCGCTAAAACGTTTAATTTTGTTACCCTCTCCAGTCTGAGAGGGGGATCAACTTAAAAGTAGGTCAACAATTCACTGTTACACACACCATGCGCCAGGAGACTGATATGAAACCAAGTCTGTTAAAGCACGTGGTGAGCATGAGATGGATGAGGCGAAATGTCAAGTTTCCTATAAAATTAAGGAATTTGGGTGGGGATTTATCTCTTTTCACAAGTTGCTGTGTTTGTGAACACAAAGTCACAGAGGCATGAGGTGACTTAGAGCATTCGTTCTTAATGGTTGTATGCATGCAAACGCACAGCTCCCTCAGGATCAAAACCGTGTCCATGGCATCTTTCTATCTAATGTACACCCCGTTGACTCAATATTATGGCAACTCGATAAATGAAACGACTGAGGGAACGTAGGGAGCTGCTCTGTGCCTAGCGGAAGATTCGATTTGAGTGACAGCCCCGTAACCCATGACCTAAGATAAGTAGCAAACAAATTTCCATGCAGTTGTGCAATTCCGAGGTGGTTCTGCTCGATCTTTTTTTCTAGCTACTGGTATATATTTCGTATTTGAAGCCCCCCGAGAATGAAGATAAGGTAATTTATTAGATATACCGTAAACGTTCGGGTTAACGCCCATACTCAGTTAACCGCCCACCCCCTACTTTAGGTGGATTTTCGATTTAACCGCCTACTGCTCGGTTAAGCGCCCCTTGCGATTTTGAAGATTTCTAGTTAAGCGCCCACCTCTCGGTTAAGCGCCCATCCCCGACTTAGAATGAAGATTTAGCGCCCAGTGCTAAGGAAACACGCAATTCCCCGACTTTTAGAAAAAGATTGATGATCACAATGAGCGCAACGACGCCGGGCCTCCGAGATGGTGGTTTAGCAATGTGAATTGCAATTATACAATTTTTTTTTTTTTATACAATTAACGAGTTGTTGTCTTGGGTCATTGACTCACTTCAAAATATAATACTTGAACGTTTTTGTCACTTTATTTTCTTCACATGTTTGCAAAGTTTAAGAACGCCGCCGGCGTCAAAACCTCCGCTTTCAGTGACTTTGTCTGCCCTGCTGAGTTTTCGTCTGCAGTGCACTTGATAAAACATATATTCGAAAAAATCAGGCCAGAGAAATGAGACAGTGGTTATAAGTATATAGTCACGCCCGTTTCTGTTATTTAGGACTGTCGCTATTCTCTTTTGATGAGTGACTTTGTAGTGGTGCACGCGCGCAAGTTCCCACACTTTGGAGTGCATGTTACCTTGACACCAACATGTGATTGACAGGTGACTCGTATGTAGGCCCTACGCGTGTGCTGAATCCCGCCGCTATCTTTGGCCATAAAAAACGAGATGCATATTGAAAGAGGCCGTTATATTACTTGACGGCATTTCCAAGTCACGATTGTCAGCCGACTGAGACATTGCGCGCTAACAACGGGACCAAACAGTGCCGCAGTGNCCCATGTTCGGTTAACCGCCCACCCTGGATTTTTTGAAGTTTCACGTTTAAGCGCCCATGTCTGGTTAACCGCCCACCCCCGATTTTTTTGGTTTGCCAATTCAAACCTCCCAGGGCGTTTACCCGAACGTTTACGGTATGTGAAATATTGTAAAACTTGACAATTTCTGTGAATAAGGTTTGAGATATCCTTAAGAAAGGTTCAATAGAACATATAGACATATCTGACATATTGTAAAAACGACTAATTTTTGTGAATAAGGTTTGAGATACCCTTAAGTTGGGGCTGGGTGTTAAACCACGCATGGGCATTTGGAAATTAAGCTTTATCCTGTTAATGGGCATCAACCCAGAGGAATGTGGTGTATTTTTAATATTTTGATTTGTTTCTGGTTTGCTATAAATATTTTCCGTCATGAGATTTTTAGTTACAAAGTGATAAGGTGTGTTCATTTCCTCTGTTTGGAATTGAATCATGATCAATGGAAACTGTCCGTTGAGATTTCCAATGCTGCTGCTCTTTCTCTAGTCTCAGATGTGACATTTGCATTGCTTCTATGTAGTGTGGATGAATCCCTGTCATAAACAACTGATAACTCCATATATTTGTGTAGTGGGTTTGGTCAGGCAAAGGCCTGACTATAAATTTGTGTCTGCTCTGAATTTTATTGTCTTCGCATGCTAATGTCATGTCAATAAAAGGCTTGGATGAAATTTCTGTGTAGAAAACTCGGTCATGTAGTTGTTAAGTTATGATCAGGATTGTAAACAGCTCACAAAGAAAAACTCTCATTGACAAAAGTAATGGCCCACTCCAGGTGTTCAAGTTCATTGAGTTGCTATTGAGAAAACCGGTGTCTATGAGTGTGAAAAGTGCCTGCCTAATGATATTGCCACTTATAATTGACATGTTGAGAACAGCAGGTACTAATCAATTGATTTCTTATGTTTATGTACCATGTTATGGAATAACAACAGATTGGTTGTGTGGGGTCAAGAAATGCAAATTGCAGTACAATTATCATTTTCAAGACAGGAAACAATTATTAATTTTTAATGAACAGGATAGCCATTCTACTATTTCATTTCGGACTCTTATGAACCTTTTCTTCAACAAGATGAGTGGGTGTGTTCCGCTGTTATCACTGTCCTAATCCAGACCAAAGGAGTACCTGGTCTACTGGGAAAATGTAACTGAGACAACAGAGAGGGGTAAACAATGTACACAAAAGTGTGTACAGCATCAGGATACTGACTCTCTGAGCAAACTGTGGCACCCAATCCTCCAACCCATCCAATCTTAGACTCCCCACTTTAGGATGGATAAAGAGAAGACTGTATGCTGTGCTCCCTTCTTGAATAATTGACCCACAAGAATTGTTGACTCAGCCACCAAGGAGCAGATAATCATGGTTTAAGAACATTGACTGCCAGTGACATGTTGCTTTGAGAATAAGAATTCAACTTCAATAATATGGTAGTTCCCTGACTTATTGAACCTCGCACCTTTTATGAATACTGTCGTAGTCTACTAGTTTTACTGATCAAATCAATGAATCATGACAAGAATGAGGAACTACTGATGTAAGAAATGGCTTTTTGTTTTTATTGCACTTGTTTTTATTTTCAGTCTGGTTGCACATATACACTATATAAACAGCGTCTTTTTAGCAAGAAAAACAAGGGATTGACAGGTGGATTAAGAAAAGCTGTCAATTAACATTTCTATTGCCTTCAGAGGCACAGTGCTGTTGGTCTATAGTGTCAAACAAGGTTGAAACTAAAGTGTTTTCATTATTAAGACAATCCTGAAGGTATATGACTTTTTAGACCATAACATCTGATAATTCATAGTTTATTGTGCCCACAATACACTCAGCAGATAGATAGGGGACAAGGGCACAATGAACACATGTGTATGAGCATCATACCGTCCATCTGGCGCCAGCAGCTGTTATGTGTCTCTCTAAATCTCAATATTCAAAGTATCTTCAAAATTGGTAGGTCATGCTGAGAAGAGGAGGGCCGACAGTTATTTTTGGACGGCTCTGACTACCGTACTGGGTTTCCCCTTGTGGCATTTTTGTGTGTTTGTCCGTTCTTCTTAGATCCTGTGCCAAGCCTTATGACAACTGTATTTCTACAAACATGACAACAAATGAGCCCTCCAGTGGTAATTCTGTATTTTAACAGTTGCCTTTGACTCTTGACTCCTTGACGGATTATTTGAAATTTGCTGAACATGGTGGATGCAATGGTTTTGCACAACCTGGAGGCCATTTTTATCATTTTGGTGTCTGTTTTTGGCATATTGCTCTTTGTCTCCAAAATTGCTCAAAGAATTTAGATGTGTTGTTACTGAGGAGATTGTGACTGACCTTAATTTTCGGACAGCTCCGACTGTTCTGCCACATTCTAATGATGTTTTTTGAGTCTACAGCTGTATGGTTTAAATGCCTTATAGAATTTTTGTGAAATTTGGCATTTGTATTTTTATGGACATGATAACAAATTAATAACAATTTTTGGATGTATCCATTCTGCTTTCACCCCCAGTGGCAATATCATTTTTTACATTTTCTTCTTTATCTTCAGAGTACATTGACGGATTTTCATGAATGTGTTTCCAAGAAAGAAACAATGATATCATTCACATTTTTTAATGGATTCCGTGAATTTTATACCACCTAGTGGCCATTCTTATTGTTTTCGGAATCTGCCTCTGTGTCATTCATTGATTTTATCAAAATTAAGGCGCTGTCGATTTTTTTATTGCCGTTTGCTGGCTGGTAACAGTACAGGCTCTGCTCCAGTCGCACTGACGGCGTTTTCTCGGCCTGGGTTCCTGAATGAATTGTACTTCCGGGTTCGTGGCAAGTTCAAAATGGCGGTGTTTCTTCGGGTGCGAATCGTGAGTGGCGCGTTCATTTAAACTTTTTTCGAGTACGGNAAAGCAATATGGCGGGTTTTGCCCCCTTTCCGGTGACGTCACAGTGACTAACGAGAAACTCGCAAGTGAGCTATTGTTGAAATATGCCACCACACAAGTGACAATTTGATGGCACGATGGTCATTAAACATTTATAAAAATGCTGGGAAATAAATCTGACTGCATTAAAAACCCATACAAAATGCAGAAAGGTGTCCACCAAGCACTTCATTACCATCTGGTGACAAGGTGTATTTCATCGTGATGCCCTTGTATTGAAATTGTACTGTTAATCCCTATAAAATCCTTCGAAAGGGTGACCTTTATATGGACGTTCCCTACCATTAGGTCCTTTATTCTTAAGGCCCTTTCATATTGATTTAACTACGGTCTGAGCGGAGCGTCGACGTAAACAGCGCAGTTAACTGGACCGTTCATACTGGCTTCGGTTCCATCGAAGTAAAGGGTTGGTGACGCTGACGTCATTGAAGTTATCGCAAGGTAGCGCTGCACGCTAAGATTTTTTTCAATGTGACAATTTGGAACATTTAAATGTGCTAAATGACATTAAACTTATTTTTAAATCGATTGGTTATCATTAAAGCAAAAAATAAGCATTTATTAGTGACGGCACTACTCTGTAACTGTTGACGATAACAGTGGCACCTGGCAATAACTTCGATTGGACCGGAGTTAAGCGTTCATACTGCACCGCAGCATCAACGCTGCGGCGTCAACGCTGCGGTCTTAAATCCACCTATTAACTGCGATGTTAACTGGAGCTGTTAACTGCTATCCAGGACCGGAGTTAAGCGTTCATACTGACCGCAACTCCCCAAATCATCGACGCGTTGACGTTAGTATGAAAGGCCCTTTAGTGAATGAGTATCCTAAGTTTCCTGGTGCCCACCTGTCAAAGTATAGTAGTCTAGTTCCCCCTACCCCTGTGCACTTGTCGCATAGCTCTATGTACATTGCAGCCATAGCTTGCCACTTGTCAATGAAGTTGTTTTTTAATGTTGCGAGGTAAGTTGCAACACATCTGAGTGAGGCAATCGTTCTTCAACAGAGTCTGCTGTCTGCTCAAAAGTTTGTTAGGGGCCCTATCTTTCGAATTTTAGGTCATGCACACAATACATTTAAATATTTCCACTGAAGAGGTAAGGTGACTCCTGTATGTGAGAATTACATGGTTATTCCTGCAATTTTATTGAGTGGATAGATTTCACTACGGTTGCCATGGTTGAGTGTTAACTTTTTTATAATATTTACCCAGTGACAGGTGTGCAAATTGACTTGGTCACGCCACCAGGTGATTTTTCCCTGGTTGTTTTTAAACATCAACTGAACTACTGCATGAGTTGATTTTGATAAAACAGACTTCTAGTGCAGCAGGCACTGTAAAAGATCTGCGTTTGAAAGTGAGTAAAACATAGGTACGCTCTATATTCATATACCTGTGTGTGTGTGTGCGTGTGTGTGTGTGTGCGCGCGTGTATGTGCGCGCGTGTGTGTGCGCGCGTGCGTGCGTGTGTCTTGCATCATTTGTTAGAGTGGAACAGGGTTACGTTATACACAAAATGGTGGTGCATCATATGTGCCCACAATGTCTTGATATTGAATATTCCGTAAAACTGATTAAAGCTTTTGTTCCTGATGGGCATTTTTGTATGTTTCTTTTAGGCAGACGATGAAACCTTCCTATTTTCAGACGGGCTTCCCATATTTTGCATCATTTAGTTACGATACCGGAATAGAAGCATACCGTTTCTGGTGTAGTCATGTTGCTTTTGTTTCATTGTTGAAGTGCTTTTAACGTTGTTGTGAATGGCCACATTTTTCACAACATACAATGGTTAAGTTATGATGTAGAAGTTGAACATGGAAAAGCGTTAATTTGGTGTGAAGTATCTTTCATTTAAAATCATAAAATAAAATGCCATATTGTGTCTTAAATTGGTGAAACTTTACCGTAAGCATTTACTGGTACCTGAACAGCCTAAACGGGTACCTAAACGCCCGTTTGAGTTGCTAAAGTTTGCAGAGAGGCTTTTTATACACTCACGTGGATGAATGTTGTCATCCCTTGCTGGAAGTTCACATGAAAATTGACATTTGGTTTCTATGGAAGACAACACGTGCTCATTTTATGGCATATTGTATGCAGTGGCATATTTTGTACTTCAGTGTCCTCTTTGGCATATGTCTTTCTTTCTGCTAAACAATTTGAAAAATAAAATAGTAGTCAAATCGGGTAATTTGAAGGGGTCCATTTTCAACGAAAAACCTAAGTGGCGATGATTTTTGAACTAACAGTTCTTGGTAGAATGCTTTATGTTTGGCAGATTACGTTATGTCCAGGATAGAGCTCCAGTTTTTAACCATTTTCAGTTCTGACTTGTGCAGTGTCCCCTAGTGACAATTTTATTACCGTAAACGTTCGGGTAAACGCCCATGCTCAGTTAACCGCCCACCCCCTACTTTAGGTGGATTTTCGATTTAACCGCCCACTGCTCGGTTAAGCGCCCCCCTGCGATTTTTGAAGATTTCCAGTTAAGCGCCCACCTCTCGGTTAAGCGCCCATCCC
>NMRA01000001.1:1759556-1773505 GCA_002633005.1 Phoronis australis
TTTTTTGCCATTGTTATTGTTACTTGAACACCTTTTTCAAGTAAAATTTCATTTTTCAGAAAGGTACATTCATAGCAAATTAATGCCTGGGTCAATTTTATTAAAACCTTTTTTAAATGAAAATTTCACCAGTTACCTCAAAAGCGCTGTTAGGAATTTTTGATTAGTGTCTTAGTTTGGTTTCTGTGACAAATCCAACTTGCAAAACGTAAGGTGTTTTTTGTGAAAAAATAGCAGTCGTATTCGTCTTTATTACATTACGCAAAAACTAGGCCTTTATATCGAAAATCCTGAGTTTTTGAGATTGATGAATAAATGTTGAGTTTGGAAAGTTTTAGTGAAATTCACTGAGCCGTTTTCGAGAACTAGTGTTCCTAAGTTTAAATTAAGTTGATTTGCCGAAGCCGAGAAAAAGCTGATTAAGTTGGGACACGTGAAAATCTCAAGGTCTGGTTAATTCTTCCGTGAAAACTTGTTTTTGGTCAATAGAACTGATGCATGCCTTAACCTTGTTCACTATTTCAATATTCACTCTCAATGTCAATTAAATTTGCAGTACGCAATTTAATTATCGCTAAAACGTTTAATTTTGTTACCCTCTCCAGTCTGAGAGGGGGATCAACTTAAAAGTAGGTCAACAATTCACTGTTACACACACCATGCGCCAGGAGACTGATATGAAACCAAGTCTGTTAAAGCACGTGGTGAGCATGAGATGGATGAGGCGAAATGTCAAGTTTCCTATAAAATTAAGGAATTTGGGTGGGGATTTATCTCTTTTCACAACTTGCTGTGTTTGTGAGCACAAAATCAAAGAGGCATGAGGCGACTCAGAGCATTCGTTCTTAATGGTTGTATGCATGCAAACGCACAGCTCCCTCAGGATCAAAATCGTGTTTTGTCTTCGTTTTCCACGGCATCTTTCTACCTAATGTACACCCCGTTGACTCAATATTATGGCAACTCGATAAATGAAATGACTGAGGGAGTGTACTGAGCTCCTCTGTGCATAGCGGAAGATTGGATTTGAGTGACAGCCCCGTAACCTATGACCTAAGATAAGTACCAAACAAATTTCCATGCAGTTGTGCAATTCCGAGGTGGTTCTGCTCGATCTTTTTTTCTAGCTACTGGTATATGTTTTGTATCTGAAGCCCCCCGAGAATGAAGATAAGGTATTTTGTTAGATATATATGAAATATTGTAAAACTTGACAATTTCTGTGAATAAGGTGTGAGATATTATTAAGAAAAGTTCAATAGAACATATAGACATATCTGAAATATTGTAAAAATGACCAATTTTTGTGAATAAGGTTTGAGATATCCTAAGTTGGGGCTGGGTGTTAAACCATGCATGGGCATTTGGAAATTAAGCTCTATCCTGTTAATGGGCATCAACCCAGAGGAATGTGGTGTATATTTTGATTTGTTTCTGGTTTGCTATAAATATTTTCCGTCATGAGATTTTTAGTTACAAAGTGATAAGGTGTGTTCATTTCCTGTGTTACGAATTGAATCGTGATCAATGGAAACTGTACCTTGAGTTTTCCAATGCTGCTACTCTTTCTCTAGTCTCAGATGTGACATTTACATTGCATCTATGTAGTGTGGATGAATCCCTGTCATAAACAACTGATAACTCCATATATTTATGTAGTGGGTTAGGTCACGCAAAGGCCTGACTATAAATTTGTGTCTGCTCCGAATTTTATTGTCTTCGCACGCTAATGTCATGTCAATAAAAGGCTTGGATGAAATTTCTGCTTAGAAAACTCTGTCATGTAGTTGTTTTATGATCATGATTGTAAACAGCTCATAAAGAAAAACTCTGTCATTGACAAAAGAAGTGGCCCACTCCAGGTGTACAAGTTCATTGAGTTGCTATTGAGAAAACTGGTGTCTATGAGTGCGGAAAGTGCCTGCCTAATGATATTGCCACTTATAATTGACATGTTGAGAACAGCAGGTACTAATCAATTGATTTCTTATGTTTATGTACCATGTAATGGAATAACAACAGATTGGTTGTGTGGGGTCAAGAAATGCAAATTGCAGTACAATTGTCATTTTCAGGACAGGAAACAATTATTAATTTTTAATGAACAGGATAGCCATTCTACTATTTCATTTCGGACTCTTATGGACTTTTTCTTCAACAAGATGAGTGGGTGTGTTCCGCTGTTATCACTGTCCTAATCCAGACCAAAGGAGTACCTGGTCTACTGGGAAAATGTAACTGAGACAACAGAGAGGGGTAAACAATGTACACAAAAGTGTGTACAGCATCAGGATACTGACTCTCTGAGCAAACTGTGGCACCCAATCCTCCAACCCATCCAATCTTAGACTCCCCACTTTAGGATGGATAAAGAGAAGACTGTATGCTGTGCTCCCTTCTTGAATANGTTTTCATTATTAAGACAATCCTGAAGGTATATGACTTTTTAGACCATAACATCTGATAATTCATAGTTTATTGTGCCCACAATACACTCAGCAGATAGATAGGGGACAAGGGCACAATGAACACATGTGTATGAGCATCATACCGTCCATCTGGCGCCAGCAGCTGTTATGTGTCTCTCTAAATCTCAATATTCAAAGTATCTTCAAAATTGGTAGGTCATGCTGAGAAGAGGAGGGCCGACAGTTATTTTTGGACGGCTCTGACTACCGTACTGGGTTTCCCCTTGTGGCATTTTTGTGTGTTTGTCCGTTCTTCTTAGATCCTGTGCCAAGCCTTATGACAACTGTATTTCTACAAACATGACAACAAATGAGCCCTCCAGTGGTAATTCTGTATTTTAACAGTTGCCTTTGACTCTTGACTCCTTGACGGATTATTTGAAATTTGCTGAACATGGTGGATGCAATGGTTTTGCACAACCTGGAGGCCATTTTTATCATTTTGGTGTCTGTTTTTGGCATATTGCTCTTTGTCTCCAAAATTGCTCAAAGAATTTAGATGTGTTGTTACTGAGGAGATTGTGACTGACCTTAATTTTCGGACAGCTCCGACTGTTCTGCCACATTCTAATGATGTTTTTTGAGTCTACAGCTGTATGGTTTAAATGCCTTATAGAATTTTTGTGAAATTTGGCATATGTATTTTTATGGACATGATAACAAATTAATAACAATTTTTGGATGTATCCATTTTGCTTTCACCTCCAGTGGCAATATCATTTTTTACATTTTCTTCTTTATCTTCAGAGTACATTGACGGATTTTCATGAATGTGTTTCCAAGAAAGAAACAATGACATCATTCACATTTTTTAATGGATTCCGTGAATTTTATACCACCTAGTGGCCATTCTTATTGTTTTCGGAATCTGCCTCTGTGTCATTCATTGATTTTATCAAAATTAAGGCGCTGTCGATTTTTTTTATCCCCGTTTGCTGGCTGGTAACAGTACAGGCTCTGCTCCAGTCGCACTGACGGCGTTTTCTCGGCCTGGGTTCCTGAATGAATTGTACTTCCAGGTTTGCGGCAAGTTCAAAAAAGCGGGGTTTCTTCGGGTGCGAATCGTGAGTGGCGCGTTCATTTAAACTTTTTTCGAGTACGGATCGTGTATTAGTTATGGGGTAGGTACTTCTTGGAACCTTATAACATCTTCTAACCATGTAATAAGGGTTAACAACGCGTGAGAGAAGGACTTTAAGCGCCCATCCTCGACTTTCAAATATTGAAGACTTAGCACCCAGTTCTAAGGAAACGCGCGACTTCCCGACATTTAGATAAAGATCGATGATTAGTGGGAATGTTTAAAATATTGATCATGTATGCGATGCAAATTGTGGGCGCACATCAAAGCATTGTGGGCAAAATATGAGATACTCTTGCTTTGGATTATTAGGTGTGTATATGACATTTTAAGTCATTTGTCATGCAATGCCAAGGGAATGCTCAAATATAGAAACTCTTTTTCAACTAATTAACGTTAATACCATTCTGAGGATCCTGTGACAAGTTTGACATGTAGTGTCATTAGTTAATGTGGAGAATGAGTTTATGTATTAATTAAAGAGACCTACAGGGGTAGGAGTCAGCCATGCATCTTGAATACATGAAAATTTTCCTTGGCACCTGATTGCTTAATTGGGCCAACAGGCACATTGAAACTGTAAATGTCTTGCCAAGGATATAGGTATTGCTTACCAGCTGATGAAATTTCGTTGACAATGTTGGTAACCAAAAATAAATCAATTTCAACGATATAGGTGCATAGCAAGATAAAAAAGTGTTTGGGTTGCCCAAATTAAACAAACTATGAGTTGCCATCATTTTCGCTAATTTACCACCCCCATCACCAGCATAGTTTCATCATTGGTGTTGTAAATTATTGGGGACAGGTGCAGCCTGGTCCTCTGTGTCTTATGACCTTGAATATTCGAAAATACTGTACAGATTCCCACTGTTAATTAACATGTTTGGTTCAAATTAAAAATATGGTTAACATTTAGACCACTCGTTATCTGAGTAATGTACTGGGATATAGCAGGCAAAATCGTGAAAGATTTTGAGGTACTGTGGGTCAGTTGTCCCCATATTTTTTTTTAAAGGGTCCTTGTGTCTAGTTTGGATGCTTCAGCCAGGTGTAGGTAAATAAGCTTAATTTTCACGTCCATGAATCCAGGAATGTATAAAAATTGCTGCCCTTATTTGCAGAAATAATTCATTAATCTTGCTTGTTTAATGTTGCTACATTTTTTCTAACTAGCCTAATTATCTGTTCAAAACACTAGAATCACACTCCTTATGTCCCCACATAATACATACATCACATCACAAAAGTAATGACAGTCTTTTTTAATACTTACACATCGGAATGGGGATCATGGATTTGTAAGCAGAAACTTTATTTTATCTTTTCTTTATATAAAGTATAAAGCTCCAAAGTAATGCTTTACCAGGTACAATTTTGAAAACTTGCTGGCCGCTTACTACAGTGTAGGAAAATATTGAAAAACAAGAGAAGGGCAATTATTTTTGTCTGATATTTTTTTAAGTGTTCATCAATAACAGTTTTTTTAATGTTTATTACGAAATCTTCAGAATACAATGAATATACATAACCCAGAAAGCACCAAGAGGCATTAGATCTGGGTAAAAAAAATACAAAGAAGTCTATATATACAATGATTACGAATACATAAATAAAAAAACTGATGTTAAGAATACAATGATATATGATAATGAATGAAAATAATTCATTTTCATACAGATGTATAAAATTCTATCCACTCACACTAAGAGATTTAATGTTATAAAGAAATTCTGATACTATTTCAAATAAAACCTTATTTTCGTTTGAGTTAAGTTCTTGACATCCATACAGAAAGAAATTAATTTTGTTGTACAATTGCGGAATTTCAAAATATTTTTTATAAACATTGGGGTAATGTTCGAGTGCCTGGAAGAGCTGTACCCTCTCCTCCTTGCATACCTCACAAGCAAAGAAAACATGAGAATATGTCTGGGTATCTCCACAGGAACACAGAGGCGAAATATTATTAAAATTATGTCTAAATTTCTCGTTGTTTAGGAATAGACCACATCTTGATCTGTATAGGGTTATTTCATGGTTGCGGGGAAGTTGGAATGATGTCAATGGGACTGGCATTAGTCTGGAGTAGTGGTATGCATTTTAAAGTTATTTTTGAGAGTGACGATTGAAGTGCTTTCTTTTATTTTGAATGGTAAGTCAAGAAGAATTCAAATGTAAAGTCATCTCATAAATATTCAAGCAACCAGTACATTGCATGCATGTTTAAACTAGAATCTCATTATTCTCTAGTGGCAATTTTTTAGTTTAGTATTTACTTTTGGTGTCATACTTTCCATCTGCCACACTCCTTGAAGAGTGGTCATCCTATGGCAGCTCAGTTTGTGTGAACCTGAGCATTTGGTGTTGATTATTGGATTATCTCACAGCTCTCACAGCTCTCTACTGCACCCTCCCCCCAACCCCTGGTGACAATTTTCATTTCTATTGTGGTAGGTTCAATACCTTGCGAGATTTCAGTCGAACAACCAGCCTTAGAAGTAAAGTTTACTGCTGTTGAACACTCTAATGTGTCAAATTTGTGGAAAATGATGAGAACCCCTTATATTAAGTTCGCTATTTGTAATGCACACGGTGGGCTCATATCAATAATCTGCATTGCTCTTCATTTTCAACAACCGATACTTCCCATTGTTAAACGTAAATTTAAAAAGTGAGACGAATCCATCAGCTATAGACACAGAAAAAATTGCAACGAAATCGAAAAATAGCTGAAAGGATTCCTTTACAACTTAACATATGAATAGTTTTACCTATTTTGAAATGAATAGTTCATATTATCCTATGTAAAATAGACTTCGCTAAAATAACCTTCTGGGAACTTAACCCTGCAGGTTCATTTAAGGTATTTGCACATCTTGTGATGTGCCCACATTGCACATTTTCTCTTCCAATGTGTTTGTCCAGACTGGCGTCCACTGCTATATCTTCATAACCTCTTGATGGGTGTTCATGAAATTTTGCGAACATGTTCCTATCGTGGATCTCACAGCATGCAGTGCTGCACGGATTCAACTATTGGTGTGCCCCTAGTGTTAATTTCATTTTTTTAAAAAGAGGATGACTTAAGTCCATTTTCTGATGGGTTTGACACATATTTTGTGCACCGTAGTGGCCACTTTGGGCCTCTTTTATCTTTGAAACCGCTTGAAGGATCATTACAAAAATTAGCATAAACATAGTCTTATCGAGAAAACCATGGCTGATGTTGATTTTCAGATAGATCTGAGTGCTGTGACATCGTGGCCCTTTGCCTGCATCTCATTGCTACCATTAGTTCCTTGATGGATCTTCATGTTTGATGTGCTCCTATATAGATTTGACAGAGTGTAAAATCCTCTAATGCTGGCATTGTTTTTCTTAATGTGTATGCCACAATATCTACAAAGTTTCTCTAAATAGATGTTTAGGTAATATGGCGAATGGATTACTATCAAGGAGACATGAGCATGTAAAATATATCACACAGCTGGCGATTTTTGATAATATCGTATTCGACTCCTATGGCGTCCCCATTTAGCATTTTTGTCTTCTTTACTGATATCTATAAAATTACTAAGTGGATCTTTCTGAATTTTGGCAAATAGTGTATCTACCGTAACAGTCAAGAGAGCTCAGCTTGACTTCATTTTTATGAATCTGTCTAACGTGGCGCCCCCTTGTGGTAATTTTAGTGAATGCTGAACCCATGTGGCAATCTATTTTGCAGCCACATCTCCATATAATTACCAAACTTGCCTGCTTGGACAGATCTGGTCGCAAAATTATGACAACACAATTTGAATGCAATATAGGGTAGTAGGAAAGGTAGCACTGGGATTCCTTTCTGGGTTAGGTTGGCTTTCAAAGAGTGGCATTAAACAATCTGAGGTTGTCTGGGGTCCTTGGTTTTAGCAACCTCCTAATGTCTGACTTTACTGAAACATTACCCATTTTTGTGCTATTGTTAGATGAAACTGGCTTGATATAAAAAATATCTGCAGTTCGTTTTTTAAACCTCAAAATTAGACAAGAAATTTAAAGTTACCAGGTGTCCTCCAACTCGGCATTGTCTAAAGCACATGGCTCACATGGATCTGGTCTGGTGCATTGGCTTATTTGATAGGAATCATTTTAGGACAGACTAAACCAGCTTACACAACCTGTCTGGTGACAACTCATGTTTTCATGTTAGCACACTAAATTGTGCTAGTGTTTAGTTGACTATGGTGACAAGAGCTCGAATTCCTCTGCCTTGGCCAGAGTACCTTTCTTTATGACTGAGAATGAAGGGAATTAATAGGCAAGTTGGAAAGGTTGTGTTAGAGTCATTGTGGCTCTTATGTTTGGATTATCAATCATCCATTTCAGATACTGGGTAAGGAGTTTGAACCCCTTTCCCTGTTATGCAATAGTTTCTGCCTTAGCTTTGTTTTGTCTTGAAATTTCATTGGTTCTCTTTGGTCCTAAATTTGCATGTTGGCCAATTGCAGTGTGTTTTTAAGTGTTTCAGGGTGTTGTCTAGCTCTTTGTCTTAAGCAATCTGTACAATTTTTTACAAGCAGAATTCTCCTTATTCAGTTCTGTTCCATCTGGTTAAAATTGTGCTTCTGTGAAGGTGTACAGTCCAGTGAGTATTTGGTAAAAATTCTTCAGTTTGGTGGACAGGGGAAATTTCATTTTGCTAATTTCTCAAGAAAGACAACTTTTCAAAAAAATCGCTTTGCTTTTGGCATGGTTTGTGTTTTGTATTATTTGTTTTGTAATATTTTGAGCATTTGTAACAACCTGGTAATCCTCTGATTAAATAGATTTTAGTGATTATTTTTTGTTCCAGTTGAAGAATTTTTGTATTATTTGTTCCCCTTAGTGGTTCCTAAGTAACAGAACAGTGTTATCAGTTGTACGTACCTTATACTCTTCTAGTCTTCGTCTATCATATTTTGTAACTGCTCCACATTTGCCGAGTGTTAATTCACCAGTCAGCGCTGGATTTGGAAACAGGAAACGGCTGATTGTTATACGCCCACATAATTATATGTGAGTGCATATTGCCATCATCTCTGTCTAGGTGTCTGGCGTCCGCAGCTGTATATCCTAAACACCTTGCTGGATTTTAATGAAATTTGGCAAGTGTGTTCCTCAGTGGCTGACGAAAGACGACAAGATTCGGACAGTCGTGAATACCACTGTGCCACCCAGCGGCAATTTTATTACGTTTGCCTCTACGGTATCTTCAGAGTTCCTTGATGGTTTTCATGAAATTCGGCAAATAGGCTTTTAATGTGAAGGTGATGTCATGCCGTTCCATTTTCGGATGGATTTGACAATTTTATGCCACCTTGTGGACATTTTTGTTATTTTTGGGTCAGTTTTCTGGTGTCCACTTCTCTAGCAGCCTTACCACTGAAAAGATCATTATAAAATTTTATAGATGTGTTGTTGATGAAAGGCTACGACTGACATTGATACGGATGGGTCCGACTACTGTATTGCTCCTAGTGGTGATTTTGTTTTTTGCGTTTGTGGCCGAATCTCCTTAACCCTTTGAAGAAGCTTTATGAAATTTGAAAGATGCTTTCCTGTGGAGCTGTCGACAAGTGGTAACAAGTGATCCAAATACCACTGCCCCCAAGTGGCAAAATGTTTTTTTACATTTGCCTCTGTCTTCGAATTTCAGTAAGGTATTTACATGAAATTTGCAAATAAGTATTTAATATAGAAGCAATGATGCCATTCCATTTTTGGACAGATTCAACGAACTATACACCTCCTTGTGGTCATTTTTGGTATTTTTGCATCCGTTTTCTGGGGTCCGCTTCTTTATCTGCCATAACGCCCAATGGATCATTATGAAAATACTGATATGTTGCTGATAAGAAGGCCACGACTGACGTTGGCTTTCGGACCGGTCTGACTACTGTGTCATCCCCTTATGGTGATTTTTTTGCGTCTGCAGCTGAATCTCTAACCCTTTGAAGGAGCTTTGTGAAATTTGAAAGATGTATTCCTATGCAGCCGTCAGGAAACAGTAACGGGTGTCGAACTGATCCAAATACCACTGTGCCCCCTAGGGGCAAAATGTTTTTTTTTATGTTTGCCTCTTTATCTTTGGATTTCAGTAATGTATTTTCATGAAATTAAGCAAGTAGGTTTACATTAAGAAGATGACGCTTTCCCATTTTCAGACAGATTTGATGTAAATTCTGTGCCACCTGGTGGTCATTTTTCTTATTTTTGCATCCGTATGCTGGCATCCACCTCCCTATCTGTCATATTGCATAGAAGACCATGAGAATTTACAGATGTGCTTCTGATTAGAAGGCCACAACTAACGTTGACATTCAGTCGATTCCGATTACTGTGTCGTCCCCAAGTGGTCTGATTTGGTTTCTTTGCGTCGGCCGAAGCTCCTTGACCCTTTGAAGGAGCTTTGTGAAATTTCAAAAATGTGTTCCTATGGAGCCTGTGACATGTGGTAACAAATGTCGAACTAATACAATTACCACTGTTCCTCCTAGTAGCAAAATGGATTTTACATGTATCCTTGAAGCTCATGAATATATTTTAAATTTCATGAAATTCCATTAAGGAGATGACTAACGCCTTCCCATTTTCGGACATGTTTGATATTTCTGTGCTACCTGATGGCCATTTAAAAATTTCCATGTATGTTTTTGCCAAACTCCTCAAGGGATGAAAATTCCTGATACGAAGACCCTGACTGATGTGAAATTTCCGATGTTTTTTACCATTCTGGCGTTCCTTTAGGAGGAATTTTGCGTTTTTGCATCTGCGGCTATATTTCCTTAACCCTTTTTTAGGATCTTTGCGAAATTTGGCTATAACCAGGCTTTTAAGGAAATGGCAGGAAATCACGAGTTTTTGACCAATCGGACTATAGCGCATTTCAACGCTCCTCCATTGCTCTTGTTATCCCTGCATGCGCCTAGTTAAAACTAGGCAAATTAATTAAAGATGAGTTAGGCAACACATACACACAAGTGACAAGGTAAAGGGATAGGTTGCCAAATGTTTTATGACATCCACAAAGCACATCTTATGCTAATGATCAACTAAAAATGTTTTTAATCCTTAATTACTGTGGAGAAATTTGACAAAATGAAATTTCAACTATCTGCCGTATTGTGCAGGCCTCCCAATGTCGAATATGTTACTACTTGTTCCTGCTCTTTGGAAGAATTTCTACTTTTTCCTACTTTTTTGTCAAGATATGTCGATGACTAAATTTCTTGATTCTCAAATGAAGAATTGTGTCGTTATCAGAACTAAAGTAAAATGCAATAATCATGCTTATTGACATTTAGATTCCAATTTGAAAACAACAATGTGTCCGTCTGAACTTGAAGGCTTATTCTTTTGATGGATTCCATGTTGTAATAGGGGTCATGTACCCCCATAGCTTCTGTTGTATTGCTATGTCACTTGTTTAGAGTCACCATGATTGTCCTCTGGAGATCTTTAGTTATAAGGTCTAGTTCACTTGTAAAGAATTTGTGTCTGGGTTACAATTTTACTGAACTGGCTGTTTTACTGTTTACATCGTTAGTTACAAAATTTAGTTTATTCATTGGCCAGGTGTTGGCAGATTTCTTCAGAAATGATCGTGAGTATATGTTGGAAAATTTACCTAGGCCATGCATCTGTGTCAGTCACGAGTATATAGTGTAGGATTTTGCTTTATTCATAGTTCATTTTCAGTTTAGATGCAGTTTCAGGACTGGTATAGTCTTGAAACTAATTTGGACAGCGTTGTTGAAAAGTTATTTTTAACTGACTAGTTTTAGCAGCTACTGTATTTAATGGTCGGCTAACTTGTTTTCAAATAATGATTGTTGCATTCACAAGATATTGTGGGTGCAACTACGTAAGTTCAGTATTCGATTCAGTGATATGTTGAACAGAATACAATAGGGCCGTCCCGGATTACACCGTGATAGAACTCTCCTTTGTCCCAGAGGTAAGAAAGCATGTGACCTCGTTTTGGAAATCGGCACATTTTTCGTGTCTCTCATTGGGGTCAGGAAGGCGAAGTATTGCAGATTACGCATCTACAGATATATGTTCAGTTTATCAAACTTTCTCATGTCGGAGTTGCAGCTAGCTCACAACACATCAGTAATACTTCGTTGGCATTGGAAGAATGAATAGAGCAATGCAACGGACAAAGCAGTGTAAAGAATTAGACATTAACAAATAACATGTGAAACTCCAGTGGCATGAAAACAAGGCACCAAATGATACGGCATTGTGGGTAAAAACAATGAATTTCAAGTGTCGCTGTGTAATCCTGGATGGCCCTATCCCGTTACAGTACAATCTTGCCATTTTAGGACAGAATGTGACTGATGTTTTTCCATGAAGAATTTTAGCTCAAAATTAAATGTTTTCCCAGTGCTCAAGTTTTGTGCCATTAACTTCCATCGGAATATGTTTTGGAAAACCGTGGCTGTTTAAAACAATGATAGAAGGCCATGGATGATGAAAAAGTGCATTTTTGGTGGTCATTTTGCCTGAAATTCATGACATTTTACTGTAGCTGCTTTTAAGGAGTTAGCCCAGACTGGTTTGCAGTTAAAACATATTTTGGATTATTGCTCAATATATACCGCCATTATAAACGGCTGTCTTTCCTGCTAGACCAAATAATACGAGAAATTGCAAGGCGCTGTCTTCAGATAGCTTCTGATTTTTCAGAATGTCCAGGTGACTACCATAGCAGTAGTGAAGACAGTTGTCTGATTAATTTCTCAGAAATCATTTTGAATAAAACTGTGCTACCCGACCTTCATGTTTTCCTCAAACGCGCAGTTTGCTAACAAATCATCAAGTTGTCAACAAACGCAGGACCTTTATTACTTGTAAAATATCGAATATGAGAGCATAGCTTAAGTTTAAATGCAGGGCTGTCAACCACTAAAGGTATAATCTGTAACGATCATGTTAAAAATGTGTATTTCGCAAGTGAAAACTTGAAGATTTCCAACATTTTCAGATAAAAACTTTAACTTTCAATCACAAGATGGGTTAGATATACACTAAAACAACAATTTTCAATTTCAAGTCATGTTTAAGTATAAAAGCAAAATATTCGTAATAACTCAACTCATCACGTTGATCTTTTTCTACTTATGCTGTTAATACTGCCGCGGCCCCATTAACCCTGATATCTCGTAATTCCTGATCCAAAGCCCTGTTGTAGGCGTCAGGGTTCTCGGTGTTGAAGACAGCGTGATTGAAAGTGGTTAATTCCATTCCTGTTTTCTAAGTGTAATCTAATTCATTGTTATACTCCTCTCTCAAAGTTTGCTTTCCACATATTAACACGATATCCAAAGCATACGATAATGCAAAACCAAGTAAGCGCATTTTTCATTGGCCAGTGCTTCACAAAAAGTTGCAATTGACTAATCGCAAATTTCATTCGACATACTTAGCTGAAAATCATTGGAGTTTAATGAAAAATGTAGAACTTATGAATTATTTTGTATTCAAATAGTCATGAAGGAAGTCAACAAGGAATTAAAATCGTGACAGCATTATACAGCGCCACACGTTGGTTGTGAAAATAGTTATCCGTGACGACATGTGTGGCCTGGTTCAAGATTGCCTAAACACGTTATTGGATGAATCTTATTGAAATAATTATAATGAATACATAGAAACGCTTTCGTGTTACCGATGTGCAATCAAACCTCTCCATCTCCTGTCAGAAATGCCAACATTCAGTTTCCAAGGTATTTTTACTATCACGTGATTGTTTTAAGAGAAACCAATGCTCAAAATGTGCTACCGTATTCGCCGTAATAACCGCCCATGCCCCTATAAGCGCCCCCACGCGTTTTCAGACTTTGCAGAAATAAGCGCCCAGTCCATGAACGTGTACATGTGAACAATGACGTACCTACAGTCCTAAAACTCGGCTACAGTAACGTCTTCAATTTATCAAAAAAATTTTGCACGGGTCTTCTAGACCACCAGCAGCACTGCTACGTTTGTATTTAGCCGTGACTTTATACTTCAAAGTAACGCAGCGCTTCAAAAAGAACGCAACAGCATTGCTACGCTCTCGCGACAACCGCGTCCCACTATGGTCTGACCTTTCAGTACGCATCGACTGTCTCATGAATAAAAATAACTCGGTGTTAAACACACGTGGCCAGGAAGCGCACGCTACATCCATGAACCTGTCTTCAAAGACAGTTGGGAACTATCCATTCATGAAACGGGTAGCATAGCATCGATAAGAAATGAATATTGGCACTAATTTCCGACAATTTCTAATACTATAAAACATGTTTGCGTTATTTTTGAGATGGATTGTTTGATTAACCATAATTGGTGTTTTTAAGCCGAATATCCGATAAAATGACAACTGA
>NMRA01000001.1:1778497-1804277 GCA_002633005.1 Phoronis australis
AACACGAGAAAAATCTTTGAACGAACACCTCGGAAAACACATTTTGTTGTCATGTGATGTTTGTTTTGACTGGAACGTAGTGTGTGCTTCCCGGCCACATGCTTTTAACACCAATTTTTTATATGTGAGACAGTAGTCAGCTGAATGGCATACTTTTGAGTACTAGCCTTCGATTCGTGGTTTTCACGTGTACAAAGAAATTTGGAATCCTGTTGAGCCGAGAAGAATTGGAAACTGTATGTGAAAGATGCAATCCTTTTGACATTGACAAGTAGGGTGTGTCCGTTTTGAAAGGCCAAACCATAGTGCGACACCAAAAGTTCCTGCTGCATTCTTTTTGAAGCACGGCAGAAGTTTGAAGTTTATAGCCACGACTAAATACCAACACAGCGGCGAGGCTGGTGGTCTAGAAATTCCGTGCACAATGATTTTTTTCAGGACTGTCGGATCTTCTTGATAAATTGAAGACTTTAATATAGAATACTAGGAGTGTAGCCATTTTTTCACATGCACACATTCATAGGCTGGGCTCTTGTTTCACCGAAGTCTGGAAACGCATGTGAGGCACTTTTAAGGGCGAATAGGGTAAGTTACATTATGTCTTTCTAATAAAATAGTACTTCACTCCATCATGATGAAACACTCTGTTTGAGCATGGTCACCGTTTTTGTCTCAAGTTTTCAACAGCTTGAAATATCCCATATGAATAGGTAAACCAATGGTGAATATGCAGTGTTCACTTCTCATTGAAACAGGTCAACTGGTGTAAACTTTGACTCTGACTCTAGGCATTGTCCATCCACTGCAGGATGTAGCCCTCCGACAATGCTTTTCAATTTGTCCTGTCTCTTGCCGCTCTCATCCATGTTATGCCTCTCGTCTTCACGATGTCATCTCTCCGTCTGGCTTGGGGCCGTCCTCTTGATCTCTTTCCATATCTGGGTTGCCACTCTGCATCTTTTTGTCCATCTGTTGTCCTGTGCTCTGGCGATGTGTCCGCCCCACCTCCATTTCAATTTCAGAATTGTCTTGATTATGTCCATGACTCCTGTATGTTGCCTTCAATGATGGTAAAGTGTTCAATTGAATGAAAAGCCTTTTCATAGTCTATGAAACCAACACACAGTGGTAGGTTAAATTCGTTACGTTTTTCAATTGTTTGTCCAAGGGCTTGCAGATGAACAGGGCTTAATTGATATTTTCCGTATGTAAAACTGACTTTGTGTGAATTAGATGAGGCAAGAAATTCCCACCAAGTAGCCTCCTGAAATAAGGGAGGCACAAAATATTTCTTAAAAAAAGATTTTGAGAGTACAAAATGAGGTGAATTTGTTAAATAGGTGGAGGAATTACTGTAGTATCCTTTGAAATAAAAGATTTCACTCTGTCTCATTATTTGACTTGAGATTTCTTATTAAACACATTGAAAATGTCAGCAAGAAATATCTAAAGATTAGTTCACTGACATTTTATGCTAAGGTAGTTTCAGAAAGCTCTTCTTAATAACAAGTTATTTGAGATGCAGTATGAATGGCATTATGCAATAGATTAAACACTATTGATTTTATACGCTTTTGTAAATTAAAAAGCCTATTAAAAAGCCTTGTGTAGGTGTGTGTATGCTTTTAGTATTCCATTACCCCTTATTAATGTGTTCTCAGATTTAGGTCGCTATTAATTACATTATTATTGTTTTTTAATTCTGATTATGCATTTAGAATATTCGCTTTTCTCCACTCTCAGTTTCAGTTCTGATAGACCTTTTGAAGTTTTGCAGAATTTCAGTGGAGAATATTTTCAACAGCATCAATATTGTCAGAAACCATAGCAATGAAGTGATGTATCTCCTGTAGTTTTACCATATTGTATTCAAATACTTCACAAAGTAATGGACAGTTAATCAAATGAAGTCGCTTCTGATAGTGGAGCTCTTCATTAAGCCCAGATATAATGCTTTCTAGTCCTATTACTGTACGTTATATTTTTAATATTTATTAGGAAGATTATAATTCATATTCAAGAATATAATTATATTCTGCCTTATAAAAGTTAAAAATTTAAGTGTATCTGGACACATATGGTATTTCAGTCAATTGTAACTAGTATACATTGTAGCTGTTTGATGTTCTCTGAACAAAAAACAACTAGCGAAAGGTCTTTGTTGGCTTTTGTGTCTCTTTAGCACCAGCTCATTTTTGCCTGGCTAGGGCATACATCAAGACTTTGATTTTTGGAAAGTTTCGATGGCCTCTAGGCCTCTACTGGCATGTTTACCTTTTGCATGAGCCTCTATATTTACCAGGTTTGATGATGGCTTTTCTTGAAATTTAGCAGATAAAAGTTTATGTGGGAGAGCAGCAATTTTCCTTCTTGGACAGTTCCAGCTTCTCCATTTTGTGGCAATTTAATTAGTGTGGTGTTCACTTTTAGCACTCGTAGCACGAAGACTAAGCATGAAAATATTTCATCAGTGACAATGTTCCCAATGCTTTCGGATGTCTACAGTTGAATTACTGTATCACATCTTACTTCTAAACAAGTGTTTTCTGGAGAACCCACTCTCTTGTAGCATTTAGTGTGGCCATTGCATAAGTGCATGCTAATTGTGATGTTTATTCTTGTCGCTAATTTCACGCTAATTTTATGGATGAAATAAGAGCTACCCAGCTACCCATATAATTAACTTTCCTGTATTTGACAATGTCAACATTCAGTGCAGATACAAATAGATGTGACAGTTAGTTACACCAATCATTCTATAATTGCATACATGCTTCTCAATTCGCACACTCAAAATTATTTATCAACATCAATATTTTACCTTCCTGTTAATTTGCTCATGTTCTGATGAAGGACTTTCTCCGCATTTCGCACATCAACTAAGAGTCAAACATGCATTTGAAGTTAGATGCTATGAGATTTTCCTGGACTGTGTTAACTGTGATATTGTGAAGAGTTAATCCTTATTTCAGGACTCATTGATCTGTGTTAAAAAGTGTTTGAATTAACATCACTGGCAATTAGAAAATGGTTTCACAAAGGACTGCTTTAACTGTCCATTAAGTTGGGGTGTATCGATAGTTTCCAGAATGATTTTAGCTAGTAGTATCATTAAATTACCACGGATTTCCTAAAACATAAAGCCCTTTCCCACACCGTTAACTGCACTACTATCTAAGCTTCTATGTTAACTGCGGTTAAGCACGAAGTAAAGTGTCAGTGTTCCCTTTAGCTTCTGAGTTGTTCAGAAAACTAGTGATTGCAGTGATCCCTGGCAATCACTGCTATAGCATCTAAGTGTTCCCATTGGGAACGTTGTCACTTCGCTGTTAAATCTACCTCTTTACTCTGGAGTTAACTCGCAGTTAAGTGTTCGCATTGATCGAACACCAGTGGGAAAGGTCTTAGAGACTCTTTCAGGAGTAGCATCGTCGAATGAGCGACCATTTTTATTAAATTTGCATAACGGGTGCACACAAAACGGAATATTTTTCAGGAAGCGGGAGGTGCAAAATGAGCAGAATGGGTGAAAATCTTGAAACGTTTTGTGTGAAATTGAAGGGTGGTATTGAAAAAATATTGTGATATGGGTGAGTTTGAATGGAATTTAGCCATGAGCCAGTGGTTTCCCCATGTGAAGTTTGAGCAATTGTTGGTCCAATAAAAATTCCCTATCGGATTCATGAGCACTCAAACAACAACATTAGACCCCATTGATGGTATGAGGCCAAATCGGCAGAAATTTTACTAAGTTTCTGAGACTAGTGAAGGCAGCAGGTTGACACATATATACTTGTAATGCAACTTTGTGACAGAGACTTGCCTAGCAGTGATGCTTAATTGAGTATTGGATTGACATTAAATGGGGCCTGGGTCTAATTATTTTTGACATTTTCTGTTTTATTTTTGTGCAAACTCAAGATAAGTGTCGGTTTTTCTTTGCTGGCTTGTGTTATGGTTTATGCGTTATGTTATAAGTTAGGTTACAAATTAAACCTGGATTACGCAGTCTTCCTTGTAAACTAAATTGTACTTGAGCACAAAATATTAGCCGCTTGCCTCGATATTGCATAAAAGTAGAACACCAAATGTCAAAAATACTGCTGGGTACCGACAAGCCTTAACAAGGTGGTAGAGGACAACCCTGCCAAGTTTCGTAGCATATCAACTGGTTACAGCTTACATGGTTTACAGAATTTCTACCAAATGTCTACATTAATAAAAAGAACTTGAAGACTATTCTCCTTTACTGCTGTTTTTGTCTTAATGCGGCATTTTGTATTATTTATTAGTTGCAGCAATTAAAGGACCAGTCCCTGAGAACACTCAACTCTTGTTGGGGATGCAGCTAGAAAATATGGATGTCTACCCTGTTAGGAAGTGGACTTGAAAATTTGAAGGGAGCGTTCATGATAAGCCATCCTTTTGTAGACTTCTGTCCCAAAAACACCATTTTTATATTGATAAATCTAAAGTCACCGGACTGGATGATGATCAGTTGGGTGGTGTGCTGTTTTTCACCAACTCTTACATTTCTGGTATGTTTCTTGTTTTTCATAGCGGCTGTGTTTTCTTACAGGAGTCTACACCTTACCAGTGTGAAGTACCTGGTGTATTGACCGTTGGTAGCAGTGTGGAGATAAGAGGCAAACTCAACATTGGTGCTGAGAGGTAACAGTGTAACTGAGACAGCTATTTCTTGCAGGGTGATAGGATGTGGGGGAGACGCAGGGAGGGGGGGCATTTGTCCAAAATTGATTTGCACCTGCTTTCTGCCGGCCTACATTATTTGGTAACAGGTCACTGCTTTGAAGGCCCACAATTCTGAAAGCCCACTACTCGGAAGTCCTACGAAGTCCAAAAAATCTCTACTACATTTTTTTTAAAATTTTTGCTGAAAAAACTACTTAACCAATTTTCAAAATTTTAAAACCACATTGATGCTTGATTCATCTAAAAATCGCTACTATGAAAAAACATCACACACAAAATTGAAACCCCTCCCAGAAAGGGAACTTCACAGTGTTCTCTGATAGGCCTACAGCTATTTCCTTGACCTCTTACTTTTACCTCTGTTTTTTAAAATAATTTTGTTCGCAGTTTTTTGTTTATGTTCCTCAATACTAAGGACTATGTGCAAAAAGACTTCAGAATCACAGTGTCTGTTGTACATCATTAAAATGAAAAATGTTTTCTAACATAAAGCAAGTGTAATGACACATAGATGTTTGACTAATCTACATGTGATAAAACACAAGGAAATCTTTTCCATTTGTCATACTAGGTCACATGCAGTTTGAAACCAAATACCAGATTTTTTCTGATTTGTAATTTCGTAATTTGAAGAAACTATGGTATACAGCTAGATGGATGCTGATTTTGCATCTCTTGTACTCTCTCAGTTTTTATGTTTATTACGAAAAATACAATGTACAATAATAAGAGTAATGCCCAGAAAGTGCTAGAAAGCGTTATACATGAGCATTGTACACTAACAGTGTGACCTTCATATGAAAATGCCAGTTCACTTTAACATGTCATAAAAAATCAAAAATGCTATGTTTCTCTGCTTGTGGCAAAATACCATTTACCATTAAATGTCATGGAAGAGAGCGTAACCTATTGGCCTTTTTAGTTGATTTTTTTAATATAAACATTTTCTGTTCACTATGTTACATGCAGTTTGAAACAAAATAACAGAATTGTCATTTCGATACATAAATCATTAAATGGTTGCAATGCAATCTTATTCATTACAAAAAGCCCATGTTTGGTTTCTTGCACTCTTTTCTCCTGCATCATGACTCCCAAGCCAGTTATGGACCATGGTTTAAAATATTACTAAAACCACTGATCAATGTATGCCAGAGAACTAAAACCTAATGTGTCTTAATTTTGGCCAATTTTAACCAGTGTTTTTACTGCTTGGCAGACATTGCTAATGGGGTAATAGCTCTACTCTACCTTAGATGAGGTTTCCTGATGAAGAAGCCTCTTGACTTATATAAATGAAACAAAATACATTTCTAATGGACTTCAGAGAGTCTTCAACTTGAAAAAGTGAAAACAAATGTGCTTATTCATTTGGGAACTCGTTGTCAGCTGACTGAATAGGAGAGTGAAATTTTATGTCATCTACCAAACAAAGTCTTGTGGTTAATACTATGCTAAAATAATTGTCTAAATCTATAGTTTTGTGCTACAAAAAATTCGCTTTGTCACCAATTTGTGAAGAACCATGTGTTCGACCATAGGGATACCTCCATGTGAAGCTCCCAGCTCATGCCATTTTTCTTGCCCAAAACTAGTCTTCCTTAATTTGGTAAACACCACAGGCATGGAATCTGGCTGCTCTGTGCCTTTGTGAGTTATGTAATCTCCTACTGTGATGGTAGACATGGTATTCAATATACCACCTCCAGGGATAGGGTAGTCTTCAGTCACATGTGCTAAATGTTGTCTACAGAAAGGAGAATAGCCCAGTGTTAGCTTGCCTCTATTGTGTTTGGGCTTGGACAGACACTGGTACTGCTTGTGTAAATAACAGAAGGATATAGAGTATAATATCACTTTTGTGCATTGACTAGTACTGGGTCAGCCCCACATCTGAGTGCTAAACAAGATTATTGGTACAGGTAAGCTGTTTGTGTTTTAAGACTTTAATCTCTTATTAACTTTCTGTCCACTGACTGTCTTAACTGAGATTATTGAACAGAAATTTTTTGCTGAGTAGTTGGGACTGCTCAGGATTTAACCTGAATGGATTTCAAAATGACTTCAGCGAAGACATTTCATAAAACAAAAACCCATAACTCAAGTGGATGGATGTGGGTGTTTAATTTTCATTCAGTTTTCAGCGTAGGTTGACCATTTTTGCTTGTACAGGTATTGCCGACTGAGGTAGCATATGTTGTGTCTCGCCCTGGCCTACACCGAGACGATACAGGTTTTCCATCCATCTTATATATATCCATTCCTTTTTATAATGAGAAGCATTACTTAACTGACTTACCGGAATCACCACTTGTTCACAAGATTGCAGTTAGAACATGTGATTGTATAAGTTAGTGAAATCTACCATACTTGTTGTCAGGTTAGCAGTCCACTGTAGCTGTTATGTTGTTGTGATTATCCAATGTGGGTATTGTAGAATCACGTTAAATAATAACCAACATTTTGAACTTTTGTGTGCTTGCATGCTCAGTAGGATGTAACGGTAGAACATGTGCAAAGCATGTTTGTTACTTGGACAGCGAAGATGAAGGCTCCTCTAGGAATTGCTGCAGTTGTATCTGTGCACTCTCTTCATTGTTCGTTAAGTCTTTGAACAGAAACCTGCATGGATGGTTGAGGGCTTACCGGGTATACTATTTTTTCAGATGTGGTTATCAGTAGTAGATGAACAAGGACCTCGGGTCTGGTCTCTGAACTCAAAATCAATCTTGAAATGATTAAAAATATGTTCATCTCATTTAAGTATGTGTGCTCAAGTATTTTACAGGTTTTTCGTGGACCTGTATAGTATAAATCGAAGTGTGCAATTGATGACCCTGTAGTGTTATGGAGTTAACTAAATAATTAATAGGTCTATGTTAATCAACTGTCTATTACAGTAGTACTTGTGTACACATGGCAGTCTGGTTCATGGTGGTCTCTCACTAGAGACAAAGAGCCATTAATCACAAATTAAGTCTAAACACTATAACACACAACTGTCAAGTCCAGTTACTCTACTGAAGCTGTGAGTTACAGTTTGTACTTAATCTTGTTACTCTGCAAATCTAAGGGTCATCAAGTGCAAACCTTTTCTGGAAACTCAAATGCCTAAACCTTGATGTAAATAAGAGATAAGAGACTTTTACAGAAAATGAGCTCTATTTCGAGTTTTGAGATAAGACCCTGCCTGGGCCAAGGTCCAGTGGTTAGATTTCTAAATTTAGGGTTAAATAAGTTTTGTCAGATGTCATTTGTTGGTATGATGTAATGGCTATTGTATATTGTATATGTGTAATTAACAGAATACAGCAATGATTTTACTGTGTCAGTTTTTGTTGCATGGTCAAAGGAGCGGAACAGTGCAAAAGTATATTATTCACCTTCAATGTTATTGGTCTTACTTTACTGTTACGCATGTATAATTTATGGATTCCGTCCACTATTATGTGTTGGCGAACATCTGAAGATTAGTAAAAAAGCATTTTGGCATCACAATCAGACAATGCAAGCATTTGGTCATGGAGTGAACACACTTTAATTCACAAAAGACCCTTTCCCATACAATTAACTCTGCTATGGTTGAAGTTTCGATGTTAACTGTGGTTAATTGAGAAGTTAAGCATGATTGTTCCCGTCAGCTTCGGAGTTCTTCAGAAAACTACGTTCAGCAAAGTTATCCCAAAATCGCGCTCATGTATTTGACTTCACTTTTTGCAAGTATGGATGGTGCACTGTAACTGTCAGCTGTCACTTTTTTGACTGTATTATTTCTTTATTTGACCCTTTTGTGAAGAAACCAAGGCAGTATGGCATATGGTGGGAACTTGTTTTTCTTATGCTAAAGATTACATTCAGTGATTTTTTGATGTAAATAATACAACAAATATATGGATAAATTGAAACAGAATGCTATAATATACTGCCAAAATAATTAATATTAGAACAAAATATTAACAAATATTAACTAGTCACAGCCTGCTGTTGGCAAATGCAGTGACCTCTGTCAGTAGCTCCGCTGGCAGCCCGTTGTAGCAAAGCATTGACATTTCACTGTTAAATCCTCCTCTTTACTGCGGAGTAAACTCATGCTGTTAACTTCGATCCAAGACCTAAGTTAGTGTTTCCACTGACCGAAACTTCGGTAACATTGAAGCTTTGGAAGGTGTGGGAAAATTCTTTAAAAGTATGTTTTACTAACAGCTCTTATCCTCTGAGCCCAAACTGCTTTTGTCCACATAGAGCATTAGGGGTATTACCCAGGTTAAACTGCTGATAACAACCTGTTTGTTGTAGTCCATCATGAGAAAGCCCCTACCATTACATCATGGCCATTTAGTAGGAAATGACAGGATATATTAATTGTGAATCCAGGGTAATCATGTGGTTAGTGGAGTGATAGGATAAGTCATGATTAACTACACAATACCAAAACTAGAGTGCTTATTGTCCAGTCAGAAGAAGCTGGTGGGGGGTCACTGAATACACACCTTTGAAGCCTGAGTGCTGATTACCTAGAATATGTGGAAATTGGTGAATACACAAATTTGAACTTGCTCATTAATCTCATCTGAGGAAAGTACTAGGGGAAAGTCGCAGTAAACAATTTTGATGCTGTACTTATTATTACCAAATGTCGAATCTCGAATCTCGTCAGGAACAAATTAGCTGCTGTTGTTGATCTGTTATACGTGGGTGGCGTAACTCTTAAAAAAGTCGGCGGCTGCAGCCCCCTTGTGGTGCACCGTCCATATACCATTGGCAGCACAACACTAAAAAAAGTGGTGGTATAGCCCCACCCCCCCAGCCCCTTATGGTGCTCCGCCCATGATGTAGGCCTCTGTGTTGAGACTGCCTCTGTGTTGAGACTGCAAAGTAGTTTCATTTCATTTTTGGTTCGTTATGGAGTAAACAGAGGGGTATATTAGCTTAAAGAATATTCAATTATCAGGTATCGTTTCCCACATGAAGGTGTACAAATTTGTTTCTGGCTGCCTTTTGTGATTTCACCGTAAGATGAATCCCTGCAATTCTTTGCTCATATTGATGGTTGTGAATGGAAATCCTCTGTGTAGTGCAGTGTGGGAATTCGGTACCTGCTTCCAAAGTAGGCCTACCTATAAATGCACAGGACACTTCCATAAAGATTATGCTGGTTATTTCAGACAAAAAGAAATTGCCAAGTTTCAGTGACCATTTTCATTTTTCAACAGCTCCTGTTGTTGTGAATGCCCATATTTTAACAAATCATTGTTTGTGCATTTTGGTAGCTGTGGTATAATAGAACTTTAAAATGATATAGCATTTCATTAGTGTTTGTTTTGTTGCATGAAAAAATGAAAAAGATAAAAAAATTTTCTCTGAACTATTTTGTCCTAAGTTGATGAGATTTTCCTGTTGTAGCGTCTCATTTTTTCTATAAAAGGTGTAACACCAAAATTATTACATTGTTTAGGTTCTACACTAGACAATAATTTTGAAAAAATGGATGCCCTTGAAAAATGCAAAAGGGAATTTTGGAAATTGTTTTTGTCTGAAATTGATGAGATTTCGCAATAACCTTTCACAGTGCTTCAATTCGTATGCACAACTGTTAAATCTGCCTGTTTACTGGTGGTGATTTTAACTTCGATGATCGATCCAAGATCAAAGTTATTGTACTTCTCCATGTTAATGCCCAGAGCGTATGTAAATTACATTTAGGAACTCAAATACCGTGGAGTGGGCATTATGTCGAGCATAGGCATGGTCACTTTCATAAACTCTGTAACAAAAGGCTAATCGTTTTTGATTTCAGAGGTGTTCCACACCGTGGCCTGTATTTGAGATTGGGCATTTATTAGTCACAATGGTAATCCAAAACTTTGATAGAGAACAGAAACGTATATGTAATTATCAACTCCAAGGTGGTGTGGTGTTAAATAACTCCGGAATTTCAAGCATTATTTCAAATATTAGTTAATTATCTGCTATTTGGTGGCCAGAAATCAAATTCAAATAAACAGCAAAATGTTGCACATGCCTGTCAAACCACTCGGTACCTTGTTTCATTGTTCCATAGCTAGCTAACATTGTGGACCCAGCTCCCCCTATTGGAGACTGGGCATGTAAGGTTAAGTCCCACCCCGAAATTTTCAAATAATGTATTTTGACCACCCCAGGTTGGTTGCCACCTAGCCCTAATTTATGAGCTCATGCTTGGTTGCTACCTACCCCTAATTTATGCAAACAACCGGGACTTCTTTGTAAGTGCTTGAGTTAATTTTAGCTTCCAAAAGGTTAGAACCTTGCCTTATTCTGGCAGAAAAGTACTCCCTTGTCTGTACTGATTATGACATGAAACACTACTTTTTGTTTAATGATCATTCTAATGTTATTGTACTCACTCAGCTGCATTTTCTCTCATCTAATCTCGCAATTGTGTTTGAAAACACTGAAAGCACTCACATGAACATTGGGTGACCAGCTCAATCATTACATCAGAACCATTGAAGATGCTCTTGGTAAAATACTTGGTCAGGATACTGAAGTAGACAATCTGGTAAGCTCCTTAGACCACCGATGCTTTATTTGACTGGGTGGTGGGCGTGTAGGCTGCCATCAATGTAGCTCTCTTGAGAGTGTGAAAGCAATCATTTGGGTGAACCCAACTGCAATTTCTCGAAAATGTTCAAAGTTGTTTATATGCACCCCATGCTCTGCTTATTTTTTAAGTTCATGAACACAGTGTCATTCGCCTTCAACAGTATTATAGACAAACTTTTATTAGAAACCTGAAGCTTTATGGTAAAGTGGGGTTCGTGATAATTGGTCTTTTCTGGGACATTGCTGTAATCTGTCATACCAAACAACACTCCCCAAAACATCAGCACATCAACATTGGTGTGAAAGTACTTCAAGTCTTGTCAGTTTCTCTAATCTTTTAATCAGGGTTTGGCATGATGGTGGCTTTGCTATTTCATTTTAATTTAGCCATTGCACCTGCATTATGTTAGACTATATATCATGTACATATTGCTTTATTCAGTTTCGTGGCTGACCTTGGCGTTGTCTGAGCTTGCGACAGTTTTGCAGGTACATGCTATTGCTTTCTCATTAATAAGGCGTTATTTTTATAAATTTCTTCGATGACAATTGGCGTGAAATTGTCTTTGTGCTAATTGTAAGTGTTTGGGTAGCATGTGACCATATGGTGTACTAAAGACTACAGTGAAAATACCACCATGATTTAGAATTGTTTTGATAGGAAGCTGATTGCTTTCAAGGACTTTGGATCATGCATGCCTTAGTTTATTAGATCTGCTTTGCTCGCCCTGTTTATAGAGTTGTTGCCACTTTTGTACATCATTATTTTTGACCGCATTAATAATAATCGAGGGTAGTGGAGGGGTCAGTAATTGATAATTTAAAAATAATCAAGTTGTGACCAAAACTTAAGTGCTTGACATAATTATTTTCTCAAACTGATTAATAGCAAAAGAAAATTTCTGGAAATGGATGGACATGTCGGAAGGTTGATAAGAGATTTCATCTTCTCTCATAATAATTCAAAATTAGCTAATATAGAGGTATTTAATCAAAAACAATAAGCCTGTAAAGCTGATCTTCCAGCTGCCTTTTTGAGAAATGGTTGCATGATTGGATATGGCGGGACAGATGGACTTTAGTAAGTAAGATTGTACATATTTGCTAACCATCGTTGGTGTCTTCATAACATGAACAGACATCGGGGAGGTTACGAGATCAACCTTCTGTACAACAGTCTGACAACGACACATTGCACAGTGACAGTTGTCGAGAATTCTGAGTTAATTTTGAATTTTTAGAGGTGAAGATGAAATCTAGTATCATTCAAACACCTACCTGATGAAGTTATTTCTTGGAAATTATAGATTATTTCATCGTCGTTGATAAGTTTTATAAGAAAATGTTGACATTAAACATCAATAAACCCTACAAGACTGTGCAGTTTTCACCTTTAATATGTTCTTGTACAGTAGAATGCCATCACATAGCATTGGCACAGAACTCTTTTCTAGCCCTGGAATGCCAACTTCAAAATCGTGCTATGCCACGATATCGATATCGTATGGCACGCACACGCATGTGTGGCATTTGTTTGCATTTGTTTGTTTGTTGGTTATTCCTATGGAATTTAAACAACCCTTAGCTAGCAATAGGAGTAGTTCTTCCAAAGTTACGTAAACACACCTGTCAGTGGGGCCTAAATTTTTCATTTATAATTGCTCAGAAACCAAAAGTCACTTCTTTCCTTAGGATACTGTAAAATGATGTTGAAGGGCCTTACATACAAACGTCAATGTGTTGATGTTTTGGGGAGTTGCCGTCCTGGATCGAAGTTAACAGCGCCAGTTAACTTCACAATAAACAGGTGGATTTAACAGCGGAGCATTGACGCTGCGGCGCAGTTAATGAACAGTCAACTTCGGTCCCCATCGAAGTTATTGCCAGTGGCCATTATAATCGTCAACAATTAAAGGGTGGTGTTGTCACTGATAGCTATATTTTGCTTGAATAATCACCAATTGAATTAAAAATAAGTTTTATGTCAATTAGCACATGTAAATGTTCCCAAATTGTCACATTAAAAAGTCTTAGTGTGTAGTGCAGCCTTGCGATTACTTCGATGGCAACAGCGTCACCTACCGTTTACTTCGATGTCCGTTAACTACCAAATCCAATATGAATGGTTTAGTTAACTTTGCAGTTTACGTTGACGCTCACTTAGACTGGAGTTTAGTCAGCATGAAAAGACCTTACCACCCAAAAATGTCTTGTTGAAAACTCCTAGCATGTACTTTGATAGGTTGTCGAAAGAGGTTCTAAGACTGAATGAAAAGATCTATATTTATATCAGAGGCCAGAGTTTTCCTGGTTTCCAGCCAGGGCCACGGGTTGATATAAAAAATGACCAATGTAACATTCTGATAGGTTGACTAATTTTGCCGGGAAATTGCTAGTTGGCTATAACTGTAACTCAAGAGTCTCACTTGATGAACAAAATTGAAGAGACGAAATGGGCTTGATTTGATTACTGCAACAATATCAAAACTCAGTCGAGCAGACTACTGGAAATTCTCAGTACAAACCATCACGGCTAGTCTCGGGGTCGCAAGTTCTTATAATAATGATTTTACCTATGTCAAGTTCTCCGGTCGTTCAGTTTTGGTGCTGTGCAGGTGCAGTACCTGGGGATTTCCATTTGTTTTGTGATTGGAGATGAAGGGGAATATGGAACAGAGTTGTGATGTTCACTGTTATTACAAACTGAAATGACAAATTATCAGTTTTAAATAACTATGATTATTTTAATAAAATGCCATAGATGACATTGTGATTACAGCCGGCTACTGCATGTTCGCAATCAATACACACTTTTGGTTCGAAGTTGCTACAGACAGTGATAAAAATTGTAGACATATAGATTATTACATGGCGAGGTCGTTATCCCCCGTTATCTAGAGCCCGAGTGGATTTTGGAGAATAATTCTCCAAAATCCACGAGGGCTCTATATAAGGGGGATAACGGCTGAGAACATGTAATAATCTATTTATACCTCGTACTAAATGAGAAACATTGCAATGAATCGATTTACCTTTTTTGACTCTCCACAGCTTTGTAACTACTTTCTGTGTCAGAGGCCCGGGGTTGGAGGTCGTGACCTTTTAAGAAAAGCCGGGCTACTTTGTCAAATAATCCTTTTACTCAAAACCAATTGAAAACTTAAATATAATAGAAATAAATTGAATTTATAAATTAAGGTTTACCAACTATTATAGCTCAAAACACGTTTTTCTCATGCTAAGCTTCGACCGGGAAATTATCGTCTGCTAAAGTAGGTTACCACTGGTAACTGAATATAATTCTCAAGTCAAAGATCCTGAGGACACGATACCCGTATTCAAACTGTAGATCGGTGATTTACAAGTAAGAGGACATAAGAGAACATTTTCACTGAATTAAGATAAAATTTTTATGGAAATTATGTGTCTTATTTTTCGTAGCGTATAAGTACAGTACAATGTGGTTTGTTGAACATGCGATAATTGCGCATGCTCATTTAGTATTCTATTTTCACTGTTGATGACATCAGTCGCTGCATGGTGTAGTGGTAATGTCGGCGACCAGCAATTTCAAGGTCCCGGGTTCGACTTCGTCCTCGGTTTCCCGCCAAATCGTTATCTCACTAGTGAGATAACTTTATGGGTTATTACACTGTTGTATCTGCCATTTGACGCTAATATTGTGGTAAAAAAGTATTTATTTTGAGAAAATAGGTTGTTCATTGTCTCTCGATAACATTAGTAAAAGTTTAGCAAAATCACTCACTGAGAGACTAAAATTGACAGATGGTAGCAGACGTTTCGGCCTGGTCCGCCAGGCTTTTGCCGTTGATTGGAGTATCGGGGATATTTCCCGCCGTACACTTGATAATGATGTCGTTGTAGAGGGGAGATAATTGAACACCACAGTCCCAATTCAAAGTGGGCGCTGGCTCCTGATTTTAATAGATTCCTTGATTTTACGTGCTGCCATTTCTGCTCACGGCAATCAGACTGTAAAATAATATTAAAATCTGATGATCCATTATAACCAATGATGGTTGCTGGACACTTTCTAGTCATCGATTGTGAAAGTCTCCGGTTCTGGGTAACCTTATCTGCAAGTCTGTCCATAAGCCTTATATTTTCTAAAAATAAGGAACTTGTTTAAATTAGGTTTTCTGAAAAAAGAAAGCTTAGAGCATTTAATTATGGATCTTATACTGGCCTTGTCTTTCAGAGATATTTAGCATACTTATAATTTGAATAAAAAACGTATTTGTAGTATGCCCAAATTTGTTAGATATTATTTGAGATTAAATCTCAAAAACACTGATTTCTAAATCATCTATTCACTGCCATTTTATTCAAAGGATCATTGTATTCTTCCTAAACCTCTCTAGGCTTGCTATAGGTTATTTACGTGGTATTTGTAATTGTTACAGTTTTGGAATCTCTCTGCTGTCTGCCTCTAAACAGAACACTTCACCCCAGGACACTGTGTTTGGTCTGACTGTATCCCTACAGAGGAAGATCCAGGAATTATCCTGCTGGTCACACATTGACAGTGTAGGATCTGAGATTATTGTATACCTCAAAGAACAGTGCTTTAGGGAGGGCGTCATTTTCATTATAACTCTCGTCGTTGCTGAAGAAAGCATACAGGTGAGATACTTGGTGAAAGTTTTTGGTTGGGTATTTCACCGTTTTTGTCATTAAATCTCATTATGAAATGCCTGATATTTGCTTTAATTAATCAGTATAAAAAATCTATAGTATGGTTCTTTAAAGATGTATTTGCATGCTCCTAACTAATTGCTAATGTATAGTCTGAACTAAACAATAATGCTATTTAAACATAATCTACACTAAACAAAGTGCAGTTGTATTCTTAGACAACTTATGAATGTGAAAACAAAAAATTCTGCAAATAGGTCACCTTTTAACACTAATGAAGTACCTTGGGGGCTCACATAGCCTGTGTCATGCAGTGTTATTCCCCATCACCACCTCAGGATACTTAGTAGACACTGTTGAGTGATTTGCGGCAGATCATTTTCACCTCAAAATTGTTCATAAAAACATTTAGCAATTTTCAACCTAGTTCATATTCACATCGTGGCTATGATGTTGTGTTTCTAACTAATTTTACCAAGCAATCACAGTGATAAGGAATTAGCGCGCAAGTTCCACTTTAATTCTCAGTAAATGGTTAATTCAGTCTCTGCATATATTTGGTTGCAGTATTTTTGAACACTTCTTTGGAATTGATATTTGAACTGTCTATTACATGCAGCAATAAACGCTATTCCTAATTCATGGTGTAAAATAATTCCATAGTTTAAAGTATTATCTGTAGCGAATATTTGTCAAACCAACAGAGAACAGAAATAGTGGAAATATTTGACTGAACAAATTTTTGGTGATCAATGAAATAATTATGAGCAGAGCACAAAAAATGTGATCCTCTGCTAATTAACCTGGCTGCTTAAAACATGGTTGACAAGCATGCTTCAGATATCAGAATTCAATGGTTTCATCAAAACATTGTGCCATACTGGCAACTAATATGGTAACTTGTTCCACTTCACTGCAGCTGGGCATAGTTTCCAGTGTTTTTAATTAACGTAACAGAGTTTACCAAAGCCACATCACTGAGGGTCAGTCATAAGTGCTACAGGTAATTATAAGCATACTCTCAGCAGTTTAATGTTCACTTTTACACAATATGCCATTCACTCATACCTGGTTAATTTCACTTTTATACAGCATGCCATTCACTCATAGCTTTCACTTGTACACCATATGCCATTCAGAAGCTTGGACTGCACATTCCTGGTGTGCCCTGGATTTGCATACCTTTTCTTTGTGTAGATTCAGAGAATCCTATTGTCATTTGTGAATGGGATTATCATCTGATCAATGTATTTCTTGCCAACTATTGTATGCTAGGACTGCCAACACTGTTGCACACAGTGTTTGTTTTTATTGGGGATAAAGGAATCAAGGACAATAAGGAAATGCATCATCTGAAATTCTGTCAGTTAAGCTTTTGAAAGGAACTGCCATGGACTTATTCTCAATACATCCAAATTCAAATTTCACCTGATTGGCTTAAGGTGAGTGTTTTATTGCCCACATCAACAAGCTATAATTCAGTCTTTAATGTGCGACTAACAAGTTGTGAGAATGGTAGCAATGTAAGCTTTAATATTTTTTTCTGGAAATGATGCATTAGTTTTTTTTTTTCGCAAGTGCCTGTTGACCGAGCTTCTTGACAGCTATGCTTTGTTGCAGGTTCTTCTTGGGGAACAGCTAGTCGCAAATTTTCTACACAGAATTGACAGTCGATCTGTAACTCACCTGGCACTGGACGGCGATGCCAAATTTGATTTGATTCAGTTTGTCTGTGCACACTTTAACTCACCCCTCTGGCAAGAGTATTTGCTGCAACAATCAGAAAACACTCCTCACAAATCACTTGTTCAGGACCAGTCGAGCGTAGAGTGGGATGCTTTTATGAGTGCTGGGGATTCAGTCAAGCTTGATTTGTTTTCAAAAGACAGTGATCTTTCACTTGAAGAAAAATACCAACACAACAGCAGGAGCTGTACTAGTGAACAAGATAGTCCTCCAGGAGTTGGCACAAGTCTGTTGTCTGACTCAAGTTTTGATTGGGAAGAAGTTCAGTCTGAGGGGAAGGAAAATAAACGGAGGGGGTTACACGTGCGATTCGACATGGATGAGAACAGCAATCATTCCAACAATGTCAGCCGGGATAAAACGAGAAGTGTGAAGGAGCTGCGTCTGATCTTTGACAGGGATGCCAAGGACATTCCCTCTCCACCAGTCATGACATCACCACGTGGAACACACCACAGTGGCATCAACCTACGTAAGTATGAGAAACCAAGCGACAGGCGGAACTATCGTAGCGACCCTGGGGAAGTGGACTACTCTCCACAGTACAAGGGATTCAACTCCATGGCTGGAGTCGACCTTGACAGCGATGTCCTTAGTCGTGACATGACCCTCGACTCATCCACCTTGTCAATTGATGGTAGCTATGATACTGGTGATGGTTCTTTTGGTCAGAGCTCAGGATACGGTCACGGCGACAGCCTTGTAGAGGGTGGTGCTATTGGAGGTGAAAGGGATTATACAGAACATGATGAAGACAGAAATTTGCTGGATGGCGGCACAGATTCTGTTGGTAATGGTGCTGACATGAACGAACCATCAGTTATCACTGAAGATATGTTTGCACTTCTTAGCAAAGATCTGGAAACTGATGATGCTCAGCAGAACCAAGAGTCTGAAGTGGTTGAGGAAGTGGTTGTTGAAAGCGTGACCAAGCCGGTGCATTCGGCGATTGTGTTTCCTGACCACATGGAAGAAGGTGATGTCAAGATGAATGCAGACAGTTACAGAGACAGTGGCATCGGTTTGTATGGCGATCAAGACGGCCTTCATGACACCGCAGAAGTCACACCATTGTTGAGAGGAGGTGGCAGTGTGGATGACGGACATTTCCAACAGGAATGTGGGTGAGTTGTGTTTCTCTACTGCTATTTTTTCAATTGGTAATAAAATAAAGAACACAACAAATACTCATGAAAGTGGTAGGCCAAATAGGCATAGGTCGCATGATCTCAATGATGCTTGACCTTAACTTAATACTATGAAAACGTTATCTATCATAATCTCCTGAATGAACTTGTGATATTCAGTTCACATGCACTTTGGATACTATGTCCTGACTGGTAATACACATTTAACAGTGCAATAATTTCACCATCTGATGCTTTCCCTGAAAAGTGCCCTGGTCTTAAACTATCATTAACCGGTCAGTTTATCACAACATACCACTATGATCTGTGACAAAACTAATTTAAATTCCCCTATAGTTTTTGACACCTAGTGATTCATGGCTGTGATATTATTGGGGTTTTCTTGTATTGATGTGTAAAATTTTAGCAATTATTGTGTGATGATTGGCAGATCTTAATTACGAAATCATTTTTATTTTAATGAAAAGTGAGTGACATGTAGAGGTCATGGTAGAAGTTCTTCATCTAAGGATACAAATATTTGATAAATTATAACATTCAGAGTCCTTTATTTCAGAGTCATACTACTAACAGATATATATGTTAGGAATTTACTACCGTATTCGCCCTAATAACTGCCCATGCCCCTATACGCGCCCCCACACGTTTTCAGACTTTGCTAAAATAAGCGCCCAGTCCATGGACGTGTACGTGCGAAAAATGCCTTACCTACAGTCCTAAAATTCTACAGTAACATCTTCAATTTATCGATAATATCCGACAGACCTGAAAAAAAATCATTGTGCATGGAATTTGTAGACCACGAGCCTCGCCGCTATGTCAGTATTTAGCCGTGACTATACACTTCAAACTTCCGCCATGCCTCAAAAAGAATGCAAAAGTTTTGCTGATATTGTGAGGAATGTGTCGTACTATGGTCTGGCCTTTCAGAACAGACACAGCGTACTTGTCAACGGGGTTGTATTGTAGACATTTCCCGCCCAAATTTCTTCGTATATGTGTAAACTGTGAATTGAAGACTAATTAAAAAAATCGACCAATGTTAAATGCACCTGGCCAGGAAGTGCGCGCTACATACATGTATGGGCTGTCATCAAAAACATTAGTCTGGAACTATCCATTCATGAAATGGGTAGTATAGCATTGGCAAGAAATAAATATTGACACTAATTTCCAACAGTTTCTAAAACCATAAAAAATTTTGCATTAGTTTTAAGAGGGATTGTTTGATTAATCATAATTGGTGTTTTTAAAGCTAAATATCCGATAAAATGACTACTTACAGAAAATGCTTACACACCTTTACACCAAAAAATAACTGCCAAAGAGTCACATACGCATCCAGCCAAGTGACGACTATTACATGGGTCTTACCGAGACAATTGTCGAACGGTTTTTAGCAGATGAGACCTGCAAGTGCTGAATGAAACGCGTTCTGCTTTCTGCTTATGCCAATTTCTTAGATACAATGCACATCTAGCTCGGTAAATGGCGTTTACTCTGGCAAATGAACTCTGGTGACCCGCACGTGCTCGCTTACTCATACACGCAGACGAACTTAAAACAAACGTCATGTGACAACATGTCCAGAGATTTTTTTATAGTGTTGCCGGGTAGGACTACGATCATAGAAGGCATCATCCACAGGCATCCTCAGCTTCTGATCGTCCCCAATACACTATATATATAATACTACAAGTTATGACACTCCGGACTAGAAATTCCACGGAAGCTTCACTTCAGCCGTCCATAACAAATATAAAACTCAATAAATTTACACAAAACAGAGGTTCAACGAACCATGAGGAATTGTTCTTTCTCCCAATACCATTTACGGTGTCCTGATCCACCTAGTTCGCAAGAAATTCGCTGTCAAAGCACAAAAATTTTCCCAAAAAGCTCGTCTGGAGCAACTCCCTGGTCCCACGCGAAGGGTACGGAATTATTCGATGAGGTGGATGAACGGCAACTGCCGAGTTATCGATGCTGTGATTTTCCGTGATGAATCGGCAATTGCTGTTCATCCGTAACTCATCAGATAATTCCGTACTATTCGCGTGGACGGCTGAAATGAAGCACCTGTGGAATTTCTAGTCTGGAGTGTCATACCTTGTAGTATTATATAGTGTATTGGGGACGATCAGAAGCTGAGGAGGTCTGTGGCACGATCTAGCACAGATTTCGACTTAACTGCCATCAATACATACTCCACGGGAACTTGAAAATCTTAGGGACGCTATCTGGAAAACTTAAGGAGGATTTTAGGTAATTTACTTGAGTTGAAACTATTTTTATTCAAGCATTCAAGTTGGCATATCGACGATTGCGAGGCAGTCAGTCGACGAGTTTTTTCCCTGGGATTTATGCATAATTTTCTGTAAAATGATTGTAATTGAACAGCAAAGTTTTATAGCAATGCACTACAATTTTATAGAAAGTCTGTCATTGGTTACAGATACGTCACAGAGCGTAAATATTTTGAATCTTAGCTTCCAATTTCACCCGTTTCGGCAACCGGATTTCAACCGCCTTGGGTTACAATAAGTGCCCCCCTGAAACAAATTTTTCCAAATGCCCTGGATGGTTATTAGGGCGAATATGGTAAGTGTTGTTTAATGACAATTATACTGTACAAACCAAAATTATGTTTGTTGTGAAATTTGTCAAAATCTTGCTCCCCCCTCTATATTGAGGGTGTAAAGTTTATGGTGCAAAGAATGTTTCTGAATTAGTTTAGTGATGTTTTGTAATAGTAAAATTCTGATTCAAGTATTATAGAACGAAAGATTTGCCACCACAAAAAGTTATAGAATAACTGTTGATTTAGGGCATATTAGTGTGAAAAATTCCTGTTATCTGTTTTGTACTTACGAGATGTCAGCTAAACAGCATCTGATTAACTTCTGATCATCAACTTAAGTATCATAGCACAATATGTCTTACAAGTGAAAATTTGTTTTCTCACCCCCCAAAAATGTACAACGCATTTTACTAAGAAATACATGGGAACGAGATATTATGGTGTTGGCCTGTTGCAAGGAATGCATTTTAATTATTGCCAAATATCAGCGCTTTTGGTCCAAAAAATTTCCATATCCCTTGAGGTTTGAAATTTGCCCCTTCAGGATTTGCTGATAGATTTCGTGATGACCAGGAGTATTCAGAGGTTGCTAATACCGACTTCGTGTGATTTTTGAAAAATTCTCCATGTCTGTTCTGCTGTTTAAAATGGACCCTCACTCATCAGTGTAAGAGGAGTTGATATCTCGTCTTGCACTGGACTTTACACTTAGTTGAGAGGACTTTAGCTGACAACCAGTTAGAAACATTGTTGGGTACATTTTCCACTCCAGGATAATATTGGGAATGGTTTTGAAGATGGAAAAACGTTGGATTTTAGACCAATTTGGACTTTTCGCCTGTAAACAGATGATTTTAAGCCTACTGTCTTCAAAAAGTTTATTGCTTTGTTTGTAACCCACAAAGTGTACTGTGTACACAGCAGTGATTTGTTTCATCCATTGGATGTTTTGCAATTGTTAGTTTTTGCTTGGGGAATATGAAAAGGTGAACATGTTCATTTCTGGTCAAAGAAACGAACAGTGTAAATTATGTTATTCACTGTCAAAGATACGAGTTTATAATAAGGTTACAATAACTACACAGTCCTTGTTATTTTACTGTTACGTACATAGGATTGGATTCCACACACGAACATGAATTGGCAAACATCTGAAGATAAGTAACCTGCTTCTAAAGTCAGTGTGTGCAGCTGTCCTGGAGCACAGCATCAACTGGTGCATCAAGAATGTTATGAATTTTGGAGTTGCTGTTAATGCTTTATCATATTCATCTTCTGTGTAAAATAGTATTGAAAAATTGTGGAATATTAAAAAATAAAGGTGATATTGGTTATTCTGTCCGAAATTGGAAAGCTTTTAACTAAGTATTTAATGAAAAAAAATGCGATTTTAGCAATCATTTTTTGTTTTTATGTTAAGAATTTTTATGCTATATGAAATTGACTGCTTGACAGTTCAAATTAAAAACTTGCAATACATCGAGTGAACCAAAAAGTATTATAATACATTAAACTAATCAGTGTTCTGTATATATAATGTTGTAAAGTACTCAAGTGTACATTCCCATACGGGTATAGTGGTCATATTTGTATTCCCAGTTTTGTGCTCGCCTCATTTTACAAACAAATGATTCTACCAGTTAAACCACACCAGGTGATAAAAAATACTATTTTTGTCAAATATATTGTAAAAAACACAAATGAACAAGGCTGAAGAGAGTTCAACACCAATGTAATGCTAATATAAAGCCGTGATAAAACTTCTGTAGCAAATTTTATTCTGGATCAGGGGTCTATTTTATCAAAGTTGCTTAAGACAGAATTCAGCCTCATGCTCTCATTTCGCAATAGCTGGAAAAAAATTTCAGCCATTAAGTACGACACATCACATTTTTATCTACATGACTACATATACACATGTGGGTGTATCTGCCAAACCGTTTGACTGATCTTTTGAAAGTTGTGTAAGTTGTAAGGAGAGGTTATACCTGCCAACGTTTTGTTTCCAGGAGGCAATGTCGCCCAACAATTTGTGGATGGTTTTGTCATATTGTTTGTCCCCTAATGATAATTTTAATATTTTGTTACATTATTTTGGCATCTGCCTCAATGTCTGCTTAACAATTGGATTCGTTGTTGTAAAATTTGGCAGAGGTGTTTTACAAAACCATAGCTGATATTAATTTCCAATCTGACTGGCAGTTTTATTTTTTTTTACGTCTGCCTCAATAGCTGCCAATGGTGAAGGAATTTCAAGAGATTTCAAAGATATGCTGCCTCAATTCAGTGTAGGCTCTTTGCAAAATTTGAAGGATGTTCCTATTGATAAGAATGTCTTGCTGATATTGATTTTTGAACAGATCTGAATTGACCACTATGCCCTCAATTGGCAATTCTAGTTATTTGCAGCTGCCTCAATACCAATAAAGTTTAGTGAAAGACCATCATGAAATTTGATTGATATGCTCCTGTTGACTAGAGCATGGCTGATGTTGATTTTCTGATGAATCCGAATACTACTTTGTTACGAAGTGGGAGTTCGGCTTCAATATCTACCAAGTAAAGAATCATCATAGAGTTTGTATGGTCTATTTCTTCTAATAAAAACAAGGCCTTACATTGATGATTTTTTATTAATTTCATGCACTGTTCTCCCAGTGCATGTTGCTCAGGAGTGAGATGTTATGAGGTGCTAGTGATCTTCTGAGACAAAAACTCTTAATGCATCTTGACATTTGTGTGTCCCAGTACTTACTAACTGCTTGCAAAAGCAGTGTCAAGGAGGGACGTAATACTAGTGACTTGCGCACCGGGCTACTCTACATTCAAAAGATAGTGCTTAAGTGTAACAAGGGTCCTTCCCATAGCAACGCATACAGGTCGTCATGCCCGACCATTATCCTATGAATGACCCTTGGGATGAGCTGCTTAATCTTCCCTCAATCTATTCATATGTCAAATTAAGGGACCTGTCTTCATGGGCTCCACCTAGTGTGCCAAGTCACTCAATGTGCAGCTCTGTTCATACTGGCACTTTCTGCCACTGCACATGCCCAAAGTGACTTGGCACATCAGTTTATTTTGGTACCTGTCAAAATCGCTCGGGAGGTTGTAGAGTATGCGGCCTGGTCAACTGGCCATCTGGACACAATCTAAGCATGGAAACCATTTATGGTTATGTACTATGTACAAAAACTTAAGTAGAAACAAAGATTTTGCAAGATGTGCATAGAAATAACGGAAGTAAGCACCTACTCGGGATGTACTGGATTGATTACATAACTGTTAAAAATTGTTTTAGTAGACCTAGAAAACACTATTTACACTCCCAAATACAGGCACTCTAAATGAAAATTGAAGTAGCCTTTTCATGCCATGTTGCCTCAGGTCAAAAAAAGGATTTAGAAAGAATAGCCAATAGCAGTAGTTTGAACATTCGTCGTTACCAAGGGTAGAAGTAAGTATCTGCTGCGGGTCCCGGAGTACATAGAACACCATTGTAAATATTACATTAATAATAATAATAATAATAATGATAATTGTGTGTATTTGTTGTTCGTTGGTGTTTTGGATTAAGTGAGGATTCTCGTGATGGTGTGGTCCAAAATCAAGCAATAGGCCCAACAGTTCGTTTCATTTGTAAATTTACAGCACATCCATAAATTCAATAGGTTTCAGCTTTAAAATGTTTTCTGTTTACACGACAAGCTTGATATTGTGCCAAGTGTTCTATGAAATGATATTAAACAAGAGTGTATTTGCGTGATACGTAGTCATTCGGCACGTACATGTGAGCCCTTGCCATTGTTATTCTAGTGTGTGACATGTTGAAATGTTTCACCTAAATTACTTTGATTGCACACCGTGAATTTAAAACCTTTTAACGTAAAATGTTCTAGCTAAATTTACGTTATAAGTTTGCTTTCAAATAGTAAATTCTAAACATTTTTACTTTAAACATTCCAGCTAAGATGTTGTAAGATACTCTTGTGAATATCACTTATGACTTCTTAAATGTGGCCAAAGTATTGCTTTTATCATTGTAAGAACTGCACACTACTGTTCTAGCTAGATTGGTAGATTTTTAAAGCTTTCCAATATTTGAAAAAAGTCAGGCAACAACAGCATATTAGGTTTCATGGAATCTGGAAAGCCACAATCCAAGAAGGATATTATGGTATTCCTGCTTTGGGCTACGGTAAAGTCGCGTGATTTTCGGACACTGAAAATTAATTCCAATAGAAAAAATTCATTCTTGGACGAATCTCGCGAAATATCATTTTGTGGTGTCCGAATTTGGCGGACCTCCAAATTTGGGTTTCCGCTAGTGTCCGAATTTCGTGGGTGTACA
>NMRA01000001.1:1817104-1903421 GCA_002633005.1 Phoronis australis
GTAAGTGCCCCCTCACCCCCCCCCCCCCCACCCCTACGATACTGTGTATTCTATGATAAAGGAGACAAAGCTGAAGGTCACCGTGGGAAGGGGCAAAGCTGACAGTGACAAGGAGGTCCACAGAGAACCTAGTGACCACTGGAACAGAAGAATGCTGTCCCTCTAGAGCATTCAAGTTTTGTTCCATCCCCCATTGTTAACCTTCCTATGCCTGTAGCTATGATTCTTAGTAACTCAAGTACAGGTATCTGCTTGCGAGCTCCTAATCACCTTGCACTCAGACAATGTTCAGGGAACAGAACTTGCAGCAACCTTTGAACTTTGGGTCAGTGGACTTCAATTTTGAAATCCATATTTTCTGACTGTGAGTGCCTGTTGTTTGGCTAAGCACCCAATCCACAGAGGGGTGACTTTTTCATGACCAGTTTCTCTACGAAAGGATGCTTTTTCTGCCAAAGTGCTAAGAAAAGGGTCCCTTTTCTCTTCATAAGTTTGAAACTTTACAAAAGGTTCCTTTTTCAAACTACACAAAACTACAAAAGGGTTTTCAATGTTATCTGTAATCTAAAAACTTTTGTTGGAAATGATGTAGACATTTTTGACCGGGCACACTTTCTTTTTGTATTGTTTCTGGCTTAATGGAATAAAAATTCAGCTGTCCAAGAATTCCTCCAAAAGGATAACATTTTTGGAATTAACCCCTTTAAAGGGTGATGTTTCTAAAATCCTACAAAAGGGTGACTTTTTCATGGACAAATGGTTCGCCTTTTTCGAGTCCATTGTCTAAGTGGGTGGGTATACTAATTTTCTGGCTGCACTACCTGTCAAAAATATATTTGAGGATCCCTATTTTCTTTTAGTACCCTCCTTGAATATGGCTGAATTATCAGAAAGTATGGTGAACTTTTGATTGTCAAGTCTGATATGCACATTGTTCTGGAAATCCAATATATGCAATTATTTTGGGGTGCTGTTTCTATTGTATCTGTCCCTGAGTACTGATTATAGTGCCATGTCCAAGTAAAAAGTGCTGCAAATAATCCAAGCAGCTTTTTAAAGCAAGTTTGTCCTTTCTAAAGAAAAGTGTTTGCGTTGGGATGCAACTTTGCTGGGATTTTGACTTCAAAAATTTTGCGGAATTAACCCTGTGGAAATTTTTTCATGAGGTGACATTTGTTTACTCGGTAAAAATTCCAAGCCAAGCTGCTCTTGTCCAATGGCAGTATTGCAGCCTGTGTTCTGACACTTTTAATCTATAGATATCTCTTAAGACTTGCTTGCCAGATAGAGGTTATTGAACGTGCTGGTATTGTTGATTTCTGGATGTGATTCCTGTAAAAAAAAAATGCGCGCAAAATTTCTAAGATTGTGAAGTACATCAAAACGTTAGTAATACCTGAATGTTCTGTGTTCCTGTTTTGTCACTTGCTAAAAATCATCAAGCAGAATGTTTTTGTTACCCACTAGACAGTTTGCAGAAGTAGGTTAGGTTAATGGCCTGTCTATCAACTCTTCATTGAATCCTATATAAGTTGTAAAGTTCATGATCTCTAATAAAAAGAACAGTTTTTTATTAGTCGTTTGTAAATTATATAAAATGGCCTATCTGTTTTGTCATTGGCCTTATGGGTGGAACTGGGTTATGCTGGCCAAAAGCATTTTGTTGTAACGTCTGAGTATTATTCTTTCACTGAATTTAAAAAAAAACAGCACAGACTTTTGAGCGTTTATTAGATTTTAAGCAATACAAGAGCTTGTGATTAAAATCCAATTTTGATTAAAGGGGCGTTAAAGCTAGCATCTTCTGTCACAACAACAACTTTTGACTTAGGAATCATGCCATTGTAAAACCAGTCTGGTCTTTGTTGTTAGTCAGATTGGAAATGATTTCTCAGCCTGCTTATTAATGACAGTTCCTGATGGCTAATCAGACCATGCTCTTGAAGTGCTGACACGCAGTGACTTAGTTTGAGCCATCCAAGCTGTTTAGTCCTCAGGACATTTCCAATTTATTGGGAACAGCTTTAATTTGATGACATCACTTCGGAAGAGCAAATAGGCCTGTGAGGAAAGTGGTTTTAGTCATGGTTTATAAAGGCTTTCAATAAGATGTGTCTCTATTCTTATGTTTTGCAATGGCAAACTGTTGTGAGGTACTACAATTGTCTGATTAAAAACTGGACGATTGCCGCACAAATAAAAGTTCATGTTATTTGTGCGGCGATCATCCGGTTTTTAATCTTACTGTAGCCAAAAGCTGATTTGATTATAATTGTCTGACAATTTGCTCACAGCTTCTAACATGCTAGGTCTTGGTCTGGTATTCATGCCTTCCACAACCTTACTTATTAAATAAATGTAAACATTTATAAACTTGATGGGAATGCAAAACCAACCATCTTATCGCATATGTGTAAATTTGTGTTTGTTTTTAAGTCACTGGTGGAATGGTTAGTCTCCATTATTTTCACGTGTTCATCTTGTTTGTAGCAAACGTTTCCTTCTTCTGAGATAAAGAATGGCAGTTACGTGGCATTGGATCAACCCGACAATGATTTGGATAAATTTGAACAGTGCGAATCTCCAGGTATTTATATCTTTGTCGCTGATAAAAAGTCCAAAATAGTTTTCTATCTATTTATTTGGGTAACTTAAAGGGAAAGCAGATCCCTGGTTATTTTGGAAAGACATTTTTCCGTGTTGATGGGAGGTCATCATCTCTACTGCCAAAAAACTAATTTTGGGGTTATTGTTGGATGGGATATACTTTTAAAGGCATTAGATTTGAGCTGGAGCTGTAAAACAACAAAATCTGTTTTTTTGTGATTTTATTTTAGATCACCAATTATCGCCCCTATTTCTTAGTCGTTAGCTGAAGTCAAGGCCGCGCCACTGTCTTTAACAGTTTGGTACGCTTATTAATTTGCCCTAATTATTTTTGTTGAGCAAGATTACATTAAGCTAGCAAAGCATTTGGCTGTGACCAGTTCGAATCTGTGTTGTGACTGTTCCCATAAAATTAGATTTCTCACCGATGATGTCCCTTTCCTTACTTTTTCCCTTGATGTGCATGCTGTTTCATGAAACTAAACACAAATGACCCCGCAAAGGGTGCGCATCTTGTTAGCCTGCATTACTACCAGGATTGTGAGATAGGGACTAGTGCATTTGCTTGTGATAAAGTAGGACAATTAGAGCTCTGTGTTTAGATGTTGATGTTGAATTCCTAAGGGAAAGGTTTTGAGTTTGAAAACATTATCACACGCTCGCGCTCGTCTGATCTTGAGTTATTGCTGGCAACTCAAGTCGCAGGCAATGCATACATGCACCATTTTGAAATGTGGAAACTCTGAAGCATGTTCTTGAGTTTTGATTGTTTCGATGTAATTCTTGTGGTAACAAAAACATTGAGACCAATGTTATGAGAGTAAAAGGCTTAATTCGATTTTCATTTTTAAGCAACTGAACAGGGTGAAATACGGGACTTAACACGTGTTGCATTATGGGTAGATGCCATAAAATGAGAGTGGTGCTGTACAATTTCGGGACGGGCCTGGAGATATCAGTTTTGTGCAACAGGTATTTACTAAAAGAGATTGCACATTTTCAAAATATTGTGTGCATGAAATTTGACTTATCCATTTCAAATTGCAATGTTTTGGATTTAGGCACATGGTTGTATATAAGCGTATAGGGTTAGCCGTTGATAACATTTGGCGACTGAGACTTTCAAGTGTTCTAATTGCTTGCACATTTACATTTGTAGATTCTGCATTAACTGATGATGATTTTAAGTCGGGCTCGGGGCTGGTTGATAATGAGGGTGGCATTGGCGATGATGCGGAGTATATCAGTATTTCCGAGAAGGACTACATTTGTGAGAACAGGGACTCTCTCAAAGTGATCACGTGGTTAAAACCCCCTCCTAAGGAAGGTCTGGTAAGAGAAACATTGATAAATATGTGCAGGTTTTGTAATGCTCTGACTCACTGATATACATAGGGTAAGAGAAACATTGATAAATATGCGCAGGTTTTGTAACTTGCTCTGACTCACTGATATACATAGGGCCTTGTTACACTCAATTTTTCTCCACAACTGAAAAGCCAAAAGTGCAAATGCACTTGCAGTTGGACTACACACTTATTCGCAGGAGTGCAGAAAAACAATGCCTGTTCAACTTTTTTAGTCTGTGACTGCTTGTTATTCACCAAAAGCATTAACAAGTTGAACCCAGCAATGTTCACACTTGAAAACCCAAGCCCCTTTCAAAAGTTTTGGGGGAAGGCATTCAAACATGTCACAAGTTCTGGCAAACAGGTGGCGGTAGCACATTCAAATTGTTGGTGACGAACACTTACATGTTTTTGGCTAAAGTTGCCCATTTCTGCCAGCCCCCACCCTTGTCCATCAAGATATTAGAATTTTAGGACGTGCTCTAAGGTTTTAAGAACGAGTCGTTTGTGACAGGGCAGCTCATATGCGCAACATAATATTACATTACAATTTTACATAGAATGTATGTGGACGACTTACCTGTCTTATAGCATGGTTTTCATTGCAAAGAACTTGAACAACAACATCATAATTTTTATGGCAAATGTTATGATTATAATTGTTATTGTTATTATCAATCCTGATTGGTGGTTACTTATTTCTAACATGGCACTGTTTACAGTTTCTTTTTACTCTAACTTCATGTCTATGTGTAGTAGGAATATTAATGGGCAGCTAAAGGTTCAAAGTAATCACAGTCAGCAAACAGACAGGTTAACTGTCACACAGACATGTTAGTTTTGACAAACAGGCAAGTTATTTAGAAAACAAACACTTATATGCTCCAAATAGAGGTTAGGAAAGCTATTTAGACATCTTTATGGCTATAATCTTTCACCTAGAACCTTTTGTGAGGTGAAGAGTTTCATTTGCAGTTAGTGCTGTGTAATGGATTCAGTATCAGTAAAGCACTCATGTTAAATGATTGTTACACATAATTCATGACTTTGTTTGTATTTAGGCAATCTCTGACTTTAATTCCCACAAAGCTCAGTGCAGAGAGCAACCAAGGGAACTGATTGCACTAACGTGAATTGCACTGGTTCGCAATCAAAGTGGTTTCTAAGCTGTTAGCTAGTGGCTAGTGCGGTACTTATACCCACAAGCTATTGTGCACACGCATTATTTATTATGCGAACCCTTGCTGTCTCTAGAGTTTTTAAACTTTGTTCGCCAATTAGATAAATAGCCTCTACGCTAGCGCTAGCGTTGTAATAGTAGATCACTGATACTGATGTCTTGGTAGCGATCGTCACTCGAGCAGTTGTCTGGCGGAGTACCACAACACAAGCAAGGCGCGATAATGGATAATATAGTGAGTGACATTAGGATTGGAAGTGGACATTAGGAAGCTGAGAGCTGTCTTTGACATGTGCCTGGTTGATAGGCTTGGTGATATAGTTCAGTTTGACTTTCTGTTGCTTATTATTTCAATTTAAAATTTGCATGCGTGTAGATAGATAATTTTAGACGCGAGACAAAAGTTGAGAAAAAGGAAACAAATTTATATAGTAAGCATTTTTCGATTTTCTAAAAAAACTCATTTTTCGTTTTATTCGTTCCGAAATTTGCTGTCAATGAACGTCCAAATAAAGTCATCAGTGTAGAAAGTTCAAGCATTATAGCTGATTATTATAGTTTGTTTTTGAGACTAGGCTAATACACATCATTCAGGTATAATTTCACCTTTACATAAAAAATTGCCACAAACTTAGTTAAAAACACTGGCACACATTTGAAGTTCATTTGCATTAGATTTCAAATTCTGCGATTTTGTCAAAATTGAAAAATACATTGCTGAGAAGTAAAACCACAACTATGAAATCATGATCTGAGATAGACTCTTTTGAAGTTTTGCAATCATCGGTTGCTGTACTTGGTTTATTTTTGCTGAAAATCTATGTTTGTGGTTTTACTGAACTTGGAGGTCAGGGGCCTGTTCCAAGAAAACTAACTTGGCTAAGACAAATGTTAAGTTTAACTCAATTTTAATAATTAAGATAAAACTTCATTTTCTCTTAGATCCATTCTAAGACAGTAATCTTAAGTTGGACGTAAGTTTTTGTCTTAAGATCGATTAACTTAGCAGATGTGGAAGTTTCAAAGTTTGGAAGTTGAGACAAATTGTAGAAAATCAAAAATGAAGTTGTCAGTTTCTGGGAACAAGCCAAAGAATTGCTTGAATACCAGTACTGCAACAATTTGAAGTTTCTCTTGAACTTTCAGTATATCCCTGAGCCTAAACCTGATGACTGATGCTTTAGCCAATTAATGGTTTATTCTGGGTTTTGGAGTCTGCTACCATTCTTGTGTCTTGTACAGTGCTGTAGAGTAAAGGGTCTTCAAATATGAGACCAAAGCAACTTTGCAATTCTCAAATGACTTAACCATTTTTCACAGCACTGTAAATGTAGAATCAAAGGCTAAGGCAACACAAAAAATTCAAGAGTCGAATATCCAAAATTCAGCATTAGTATTGTATTTAAAACCTCGAGATTATTAGGGTTATATCTCACATAAAGAATTACCAAAACTGCCTGTTTTACATTTTGCAAAAACTTCTAAGTGTTGTAAATATAGAAATTTCTCAAAACATTATAGAACCTAGAAGTGATGAAGCATTTATTTTTAATGCAACTAATGAGCTTTTAAGGAAAAAGATGAGAATTAAAATTCCAATTGTCTGCCTTCTTATTCCCCTAATGACCCACCTCTGTTTAGAAGTAGGTCTAATCATTGCATTTATTGTATACCTTCCCTGCTTAATTAAAGACCCATGCAGTGCTAAATGCAGTTGGCAAACTTCAAATTGAGTAATCTGAGTTAGGGCATATGAATTTTGCCCTTGAAGGAATCTGTGAACTCCATTCGGTCCATGGTGTTATCCAGCGTAATTGGGAATGAATAACTCGTCATATCAAGGAGCAAAACATGAACCAGCACTGTTAGAATGAATTTCACAGGTGACCCTGCATGAGGCCTTTTAGGTGCTGGTTATGTCATGAAATATACATGATTTAGGTGAAGGTGTGTTTAAAGGTCATAAAGTGATCTTGCATTACTTAGGAAGTTGCCGTGAGAGTACCAACCATTGTTCTTGGGTTCTATTAAAATTATCAGCGAGTCCTTGAACTTAGCTAAATATGTAGAAATCCAGCGACTTTGATTTGGTCAAAATACATATTTTCTGAAAGTAGAAATCACGTGACATTTTATTCTGAACTTTTGTCAATCTGCCATTGGTTGGGTGATGTGAACATGTCGTGTTACCAAAATTAGAAATTGCAAAACAACATCAAGAAAATCGGCAGGTTGTCATTTGCACATTGGCCAAAATCCTAGGTGGACGCAAAATTTATAGTTGCCAACTTTCAAGAACGAAACCCAGTTTAAAGAAGTAGGAAATTTCGATGGGAAGCAGCCAGCCAAATTAGACAAATCTTTATCTACATACCACAATCAATATCATCTATATACCACTGGTTACCAAAGTTTCCTGGTGCTGTTTTTTGCTCTAAAGAAATACCCCGTGTCCGAAAACAACCACACGAGTTGCGTGCATACGCGGTCATGCTCTGATGGACAGAAGTGAATGGTTTGGCTCGCATGATTTGAAATTCCCAAGTTGACTTAAGCGAGTTGGCCAAAATCGCAGTTTGCATGTCTAAATTTCAGCTTACAAATGTGACTCGTAGCTCTTTATATCAAGCCCTACCGATATACAGGGTGTGGCAAAATGATCTGACCCTTGGAATACTTCTGATCAAATTTTCTAGTGACCTCCTGCTTGTTCAGTTGTAGCAGCACAGCTGGGACTGACCAGAATATTGCAGCATTTTGGTGAAAAATAGACATCATGTTTCTGAAAGTTTCATTTGAATATATTAGTTATTTCTGAGACATGATGGTTACTCATGCCTTTCAAGCTAAGAATTGGAATATACTCATTTTCAGTCGTAATAACAATTATTTCAAAATAGGGTTTAGACATGTTTTGTTCATCGCGTGCTTGTTCGTCAAAGGCACTGAGTACAGTTTGTGCCAATATTAAATAAAACATTTGTAAATATTTTATGATCACGCTACTGTTTGGCAAAGTGAACTGTTTCTCAGAATTGTGTGTCCAAATTAAAAAATTATGTTCCATGCTCTGTTGTGGCAAGCTGAGGAAGTGAAAAATGTTAACTGATAAACATATTAGTGTGTTAAGTTAATTAACATTTAATGTTGTCATTTCATCCGCGCAGGATTGTGAAATGTCACTGTTACCCTCTGGTGAATTAAAAAATCAAATTTAAAATGAAAACTAGAACAATTGCCCTCTGAAAGCGATCTCAAAATGGTCAATTACCATACAAACTGAGTCAAAACAAAACGTTTGACTGTCTCAGTTCAGCTGGAGAGTTATTTTTCTATTCCATCTTAATAGGCCCGTTCGTGCGAGTGGGCAATATTTTGTGGAATTGGGAATGTGGAAGTGTAAAGTGCAAAAGTACCGCAGTCCACGTTTCACCAGATTTTGTAGAATTAATTGTGGAAAGTGCTCATTTTTAATCAGAATAATACGTCTTATTTTTGATAGCCCCTTGTGCAAAAGTGAAACATTTCAAAAATTACCCCTAACAGTGTTTTGGAGGGCAGTTCATGAAAGGTAGTGTCTGAAAGTTTTGTATGAATCTGATTGGCCATTTCCGAGATGTTACTTTTGTCAAATTTAGACATTTTCCAGGATTCTACTGACTTTGTAGATTTAGTAAGTGGACTTGCTCAAAAGTTACATTTTTGACTGAATGCCCATGTTTATTGCCCCATAAAACTTTAATGGCAGTCTGTGATTTGTACTGTACTATGAAAGCAATTAAAAATCAAATAATTTGGTGTGATTGTGCTGTTTCTTGCCATTTAGAAAGCATTGTTTTCTGATGGTAGAGAGGCAATGCTGCAGACCATGAGACAGTGCTCTGTAGACCATGCATCAGTGCAACTCTAATCAGATATATTCACTGGGTTTTTTATGAATATTTTGTAAACCACATACCTTATTGTTTAATCATTTTAGACAAATCTGTGTGAAATTTACCATGAAATCACAAAATCGTGTGATGAGTACCACTATAAATAGTTAATTCCCTTTGGAATTGATGGCATTACCACAGTTCTGTTTGCCAACAAATTCAATTAACCGCACAGCAATTGTTACAGTGAGTATCTGTAAATATCAACTGGAGACTTCAATTGGCAGATTAGTTGGAACAAAACTGTGCCTTTTGCACACATACAGTTAAACTAGAGACACCCTGCAGAGTTGAGATGACGGTAAATGCGCAGCGATTGAACAATGCAAATAAGTCTGCTGCTGCTAAGAGCCGCGATAAACCATTTTCTGGTCTTAAAAACGTCAGCTTTCTTCAATGGCAAATTTGTTCTAATTTCCAGAGCAACACTGGCATCTTAATGGGCTAACGGTCTGAATGAACAAGGCTCTGTCAGTTTTTCTCAGGTTTTGGAATCATTTCTAACCTGAGTAAAATACAGATGAGACTGGTTTTATATAGGGTATATCAAGAATCGTTTTTTGACAGAAATGGTCTATGTGGAAGTCTTTGGTCAACTGCTTGAGGATTTGTCTTTACCCAACTTATGTTGTTCCTCTTCAAAATTAGGCAATGTTCGCTCACTGATTTACATTCATTTTACAGTCTACAATAGCACCAGTTCCGTAATTGTTATCGTCGTCTGTTATTTTATCTATAATTGTCCATTGTTATGTAATTGAGAAAAAGTTTAGGGATGTGCTGGTGAAGCTAATTTGCAGTAGAATAGAGATTATAGAATAGCTTTTTTATGAAGTTTATACAGATACACACAATGGTTATATAGCAATTAGTGCATGAAATGAAAGGTAGTTCTCAAACAGCAGTTGTGCTCATGTTGTTACTGCGAAGGTTACAACTGTATTAGAGATCGTCCCTAAAGTAGACATTTTTAAATTCCTACAAAAGTCTAGGTGTGGGGCGAGTGGATGCACCATTTTGACTGTTCAGTGGAAGTGTTAGGAGTAAGGTCAATATTCAGGAAATACTGCAGGGCTCAATTTGGCAACCTGCAGCTTGTCAATGTGACCTTCGATTCTATTTGGCGACTGGTAAACCTATTAAAAATTCAAAAATGCCACAAATTTTCGAGATTTTTTAAATTAATTCGCAACCAAACCAAGAGAAGTCTACTCCCTCCTCTGGTTTAGGAAAGAGCTCAGTGGGAATCTGTATACCATCTATTCCTATTTTCCTGTTCAACCAAAAAATAAAAAGCGCTCCTTGAGTTTCGCCATACTTCCAGATGTCCTGCTTCTTTAATTCAGTTGTCTCGTTTTTTTCATTTTTGAATGTTGGCATCAGTTGGTCGTGTGTGAAGGTCATGCAGGATTTTCGCACCACTGGATTGCATGCGGGGTTTTCTAAATGTTTGGCATGCTCATTTCCAATTTGGCTACCTGAAAATTTTGCCAGGTCGCATTTGGTGAGTTAAGATGCTAAGCGTCGGGTCCTGTCTCTTCATGTGTGGGGTGAAGGCCTTACAAGCAGAGTACATATTGTATACTTCAAGGATGTTGATGATTGTATTGGTTTGTCACATATTAGGTGATGCTGGTATCATACTGCCGCTTGAGTTTCTCCCAAAGCCTAGCACATTTTATTTGATCAGGAGTAGCGTTGAACCTATTCTTCCCGATGCTGATCTACGGAACAAGTTTTCATGTGAGAAATCGACGTATCATTCAACAGTTGGATGATGACTGAGAGATTATCAGGAGCATTGGTTGGATGTCGGTATCAAAAACCACTAATTAGTGCACTGTCTGTCAAAGTTAAATGTCCTGTCAATTTCTCAATCGTATGATAGCGACAGATCATCGGGTGATCGTTGTTTACTACTGGCTGCCACTTGAGTGATTATCTACAGATTGTCAGCGGATTTTAATGAAGTTGGCTGACATAAACAAAACCGTTACATATACTAGTCTGATGTCCCACGACAATTGGGCCGTCTCTGATTACACTTCAACCCTCGAATCTCCCTGTATTTACCCACAATGCCGCGATGTCCGTCGAGCACTTTAGTAACCTCACAGGAATTCTTTGTTGTTGTCGCATTCTTGACAGATGTTTTTCGGCTGCATAACTCTATTCGTCCATCCAATGCCTATAGAGTATTACCGCTGTGCTGTGGGCTGCAGCTCCACTAGCAGAAAGTTGGATAAACTCGACAAATGCCGGTGGATGCGTAATGTTAAGACAGTTCATCATCTTCCAGTCATCAATTGAAGACAAGGAAATGTGGAGCTTAAGTGGATAAAGCAAGTTCGTCAGGTTAATTTTAAACCAAACAATGCCGTTTCTAGAAGGTACTTTTGAAAGGTTGAAATCAGGGATATTCCACGACATGACCTGTTAAAATGTGCCTGACATTCCAAAACGAGGTACTTTTACCTCCAGGACAAAGAGTTCTAGTGTTGTGTAATTCGAGATGGTCCTATTGTGATTGCATGGGCTAGTTGTCCGACGTCAGACGACGGTGACTCGATGGTAGTTGACTCTCACTAGATTACCTGCAGGTGATTCTAGAATTACCACAAAAATTTTGTCCAACATCATGAAAAATTACAACTTTGACCGATGATGCAACGATTGCTGATCTTTTACAATGACAACCTGACCATTTTTTGGCCTTAAACTCACATTAAACTGACATAAAAAATTTACATGACCTAGGCATTACTGTGGTATATATGCTAATATATCGGTAATAGCAGTGTCCTAATATTGTTTAAGTGTTGTTATCAAGTTGTCTCCTTGACAACATGCTGTTGACTTTTCTGCAGGAACTACCACATACGCTGCACTATCCAGATGGTTTTCAGCCAGGTACTTGCATTTACATCAATGGTTACCCAAAGGAGGACGCCAAGAGGTATGTTTATGCGTTCATGTCTTGTTTAAAGCCTATCTTTGTACATGTGGTTTCTACAGTATGTTAAGAACATCGCTTTGAGCCCACTAGTGCCATAAACAGCCAAATGCAACGAACTGTTAGACGTATAGGCTTGCGTTTGTCTACGTCACTGCGAGAATCACCTTTTAATTCAAATTCGAATAACACGTACCGCACGCAATTGTGTTCTATTCAGACCCCTGTTACACTCTTTCGTTGTTTGTGGTGGGATCTTGCGGTGATGCAACATGGCACGAAAAGGCAGCCTCCTATCATTTGACTGGCTTACATTTACGTGATTGAACTCGCGTTTTCATATTTTACTAAGGCTTTGCTAGGACTATCTGGTTAGTCCAATACATCTAAAATAAAATTCCGTTGAAGTTTGGCTTTAAGGTAACTTAGTTTGGCAACTTCTCGTTTTTCGCACTATCGTGCCCTTCCTAAATACTTGTCAACCGCATATCCAGTGTTTGTAGTGTCTTAAATTATTCCTGTCTTGCTATTTTGTTTTGCATAAGGAAATCTCAGATCATGAATTTCTTTCAGAATGATGTTCTATTCAACAAGATATAATAAATTCATGTGTTCTTTTAACATTATTAGAATGCAGTATTTATATTTGTCACGTTGCTTCCAGCATAAATTCATGAAATAAAAGTTGAAATTAATACACAAATACTCAGGAAATTACTATAACATTTGCTAAGTTGTGTAAGTTTGTTCTGCCTACTGTAGAAATGAACGTATCTTTATCAGAATTGATTACGGTATACCAAATACAAGTCCTATACAACTCTGAGTTTGTCACTGATGCACTCTGGGCGCTGGACTTCACTAGAGACTAAACTGTAAATTAGCCAATCGCATATGGCCCCACTATGAGTCAACTTTCAGATTTCATGTGATGTGATTGGCCAATTCTCGAGTTTGGACTCGAGGAAAGTTTTTTTGTAACGGTCCCCGGTGCGGATGTGTTGCATCAATGTCATCTTTCTTTGTCTTTTAGCTTTCACGTGACATTCCAAACAGAGGGTGACTTGCCGCATACGACAGTCGGACTGCAGATGCGTCCTATGTTTCTGAAGGAAGACAAGTTTAACTCTAGTAGTCACGTGCTGTGTAATAGCTTTGTGCAGGGGCAATGGGGGGAGGAGCTACGCTGCTGTGATGCCAAGCTCAGCTTGTTCCCGTTCACTCCAGGCAAGCAGTTTCTCGTGAGGATTGTTATCAAGGATGAATGTTACCAGGTATGTCATGTCTCGCACGGTTTCGTTCTACACAACAGTATCAAATGTGATCAATCTAATTAAAAAACCATAGTTGTCGAGTGTAGACGAGAGCTTCAATATTGAAGCTGTTGTTTACAAAATGATTTTAAAAATTTATCTTCAGTTAAGGAAACATTTGACGATCTGAATAGGCAAAAAAGAGGAAAGAACAATTTATTTATATAAAATTGTATTTCATAATGTATCTGTGTGCTGATTAATTTCCCAGTGTTGTTTTTGTTTGTATTTGATTTCCCATTTGTACATTTTATTTGTTCTGATAATTCTATTTGTGTAACATGTAGACATTGCTTGCATCTTCCTTGCTACAGGTTACGGTGGATGGAAACTACGCTTTGCTGTTTCCTCACAGAGTTGATCCCAAAGAAATAACACACGTTCGGCTGGATGGCGATGCTTCATTTCAAACGTTAGAAGTCACAGACGAATTAGTATGTTTATTCTATATTCTCTAGAGTGGTTAAAATCGATTACCCACAGGCTCTGTCTGTGCCGTTCAATCAGTCTCAAGTGTATGTGCCAACTACTAGTTCAACGGATGGCGGTTGTAGTGCATCTGATGATTTGTTGACCGATTAGTTTTTTATTCAGTTTGATATCTCCTTGATTCGGTTATTTTTTGTTGTTTTGTAATATAATATTTCAAAACTTGGCTATTTTTTCCTGCCAGCCGTAATTAACATTAAATGCCATATGAGAAATACTTAACTTGGGAGTGACAACTTAAACTGATTTCGATACTCAAGTTTGTGTAGATGATAATTCAAGTACCCGGGAAGTAACTAAAAACATCCAAGGAGTATGTAAAAGCACAGTACATATCAGGGGCAGATCCAGGATTTGAGTTAGGGGGGCCAGTGCAGAGTATTTGCCAGGATTTTGCCCGTCAGACATTCGCACCCCGAACTGCCAAATGGAATCTGGCAGAATTTTTTTTGGGGGGGCCATGGCCCCCTTAAATACACCACTGCGTATATGGATTTGTGTAAAAGTTTGTGGTACTACTCAAGTCTGTTTTCATTGTTTTCCTAGTCTGCTAGATTTCACCTTATTCAAGTCAAATTACAGCCCTAGTACATAATGAGTGACACGACTTTAAAGCCCCTTGTTTTGTATCCTGTTTTTGGTGGAACACTTTGGTTTTTATTTCTTTCTGACTTGCCTAGTAACTAGTAATGGTCACAATAACATGTGATAAAACCATGAACCCAGTGGAGTTCATTGATGGCTTCAACCGGAAGACTCAGCAAACTAATAAAGACTTATAAGACTCATTCCAGTTTGAAGTTTCTGATTTCATTTTGATCTAATTAGTACTGCTGAGACTTGAATCGTTTCATTTTACTATTTTCTTTATTCCCATTCAATGTTTGGTGGTCATTAGTGTGAATTATGTTTCCCAGGAGCTTCCATACTTCGTTAAGATACCTCGTGGGATGCACATAGGCAAGACCATTTGGATTGAGGCTGAACCTGAACCAGATGCTAAGAGGTTTGATTATAATTACGTTGAGTACTGGTAGCTAGTAGTTATGATGTAACAGCATTTTCCATAGTGTTATATGCCTTCAGTTTGAAAAATGGTTGGTTAAGTAGTAATTTCCCGATACATCTTATTGACTGAAATGTCTCCCTTTTTAAAGCTTTGTGCAGTGCTTTCTTTGAAAATGTCCGTTTTGACTCAGATTTTCAGACGGAACACTTTGTTTTAGGTTTTTCAGGCGCCCACATATGTATGTATGTGTGTGAGTGCATTAATCAATATGCCGACAGCATCTCCGAACTTCTTTGATGGATGTCCTTGAAATTTTGCAGACATGTTCCTATTTTTAATAGAATGACAGGAGCAAATTTTCAGGATGGATTCGACTCTTTTGTTCAAGTAATGTTACACAGTTTCTTCTCTTCCATGCGCTTAAAATTACTAAAATTGAAATTTGTATTTCACTACAGCAAAATTTCACATCTTCAGTATGCATATGAGAGAATATTGAAATTTTTTTCTTATTTTTAGTTTTGATTTTCGCACTGTAGCTACCACCACACATTTCGAAAAATTCTGTGTATTCACTTCCTCCGAAGACGAGATAGACAATTTTGGCAATTATTTTTGTCTGAAAAACCGATGCTAGTTTTTACCATAGGATAAATGGTTCGTTGCAGGTTTCACGTTAGTTTCCAATGCCCAGCTTACTCAGACATTGCCATACCATTCCGAATGAAGATTCTGCTTGGTGATGGGGAGCAGCGCGTTGTGTGCTCTTCTTATTGCAAGGGAGCGTGGGACGAACGGGAGTACTCGGCCAGCACTACCCCATTTGAAACTAACGAGAAGTTCCTCATGAAAATAACAGTCGGCGATGACAGTTTTAAGGTATTTCATAATCAACGCAATGCTCTTTGCTTGTTTGCCTCACAGTCAGATTTTTAACAAGGTATTTTTAAAAGTAAATTTAGCTTCTCTGAGCAAAAAAAAAACTGTATCCACACTGGTAAAAACACAGGATGTTAGATTTTTTGGAAAATAAAACGGATAATTATTTGTTTCCCTTCCAGAAATTTGTAGCTGGGAACATTCGGGTTCTTTGTTTTGCTAGATTACTTCTCAGATTTTCATTGCTAAGGTCTGGGACCATTGGAAAAAGTCAAGAGGGTGCCAGAAATTGGAACTTCTAATAGCGATGCTGGTCAAGTTAGAAATGTGGTCATTCCATTGACTTTCTAATTCCAAATACATTACAACTTTATTGCAACTATTAAGGAGGAAATGTATGTGATTTCTGTGTCTTTTGTTTGCAATTTACATTACATATGTTGTTTGTTGGATTAAACTAGTTAACATTTCTACCGACAATAATTCTATGCTGAGAATTATGCAGTTTTCACAGACGTTTTTCAGTTTGTTGTTACTAAATGTCTGACTCTTCGCTAGATTTCGTAACATGAACGTACATTGCTGCAAGAGTGGGTTTGAAATAACTAATGTCTATTACTGTTTCTTCAAGGTGATGGTTAACGGATTATCATTTGCCGAGTATCCCATAGTTCTTCCAATCCACCATGTGACACATATGGAAATTGACGGGGACATCTCACTCTTCAGTGTCAATTTCCACGACAAGAGGGTATGTACATCCAGCTTCTACATTGTAGGTACCCTGATTTTCCATGTTCTGAAACAAATCAGTTTCGGCAAAGATAAAATTCCGTTTTTACCATTTTGTAAATCAGCCTATTCCGAAACAATCTTTGATCACGAATTTGATGGATTATATTCTTAATTTTCAGAAATTATGAATGAAAGCTATTAGAACAGTGGTATCTACTACTGAAACATGTGAAATTCTTTGAAGCCTTTTTTGTTCTATGAAAGAAGTCCAATTCTGTAAAGTATGTCCGTTTCCCATTATCGTAGAAAGTCAGGGTCCCTAATGTTATGTATATTTTGTGGTGGAGATTAAGGTATCTGACAGGCTTTCTTACCAAAGGCCATCTTTATATTTTAAATGTTAATTTTCAACCCATGAAACATTTTTAAACATTACAAAAACCCAACTTCCACAAGACTTTCAAACTCTCCAAGTCTCAGTTATATTATTGACCATTGTCAGGTTCTCAATTAAACAATCACAATTTAAGAGCAAAGAAAGTCATTTAAGTGCAAATATCTGCGCATTATTATTGGGAATGACATCTTTCCGTGATCATCAAAGATTTTAAAAATACATGATCTCATGGGTTGAAAATTGATATTCCAGAGCAGGGTACTTTTAGAATTGCATTCTTTGTTATGAAGGTAAGCATTTACCTTAAAATACATTTTAGTTTGTTATTGCTCTTTGCAATTTGCTTCCTTGAAATCTCTTACTATTAAACTTCTAACAACACTGGAATGTGACTAATACTTTTTTCTGATGACTCATATCCTAACATTCAGATTGTTGGCATGCTACTAAGTACATAAGTTTGGAGGCATATTTCCTCCTTGTTTGGCCACTCTTTTATTGCCCTGAAGGGGGAGTCCTAAGCTCCTCCCGAGGAGGAGTAGTCGTGAATTAAGCCACTCCTGTTTTCGTCCCACCTCCTAGCAAAGATCCTGATATTAGCAATAAGACAGGGGAAGTATGATGTGACAGACAACCAGTAACTGCGTGTTTTAACCTTGTACACTTTTTGTACATTTCAGTACCCTGCTTGTTCTTTTTACCTTGTGTTCTACCACTGATTCCTAACCTGGGGGAGAGGGAAATCTTTAATTATTTGATTGATAGCACCAATGAAAAATTGAAGGTTACATATCTAACCTGAAGATGATGTGGAATGTATCAAAATATTGTTAATTATTGTGCAAATCAGTGGCACATTTATGCGTGTATGGTCAAAATCAAAACATTTACAACACCCTAGCACACTCGTCGGATATTCCGTAGTTCAGCTATGCTGGTTTATAGCAGTGGTGATCGAGGATACTCAGTGCATTGGTATATTTTCTACTAGTGCTCTTACAGTGGTGTTACACAACAACTGACAACATTGTATATCCTTCAACTTTAGATCCTAACTATGTTAAGAGTTATCATGACCCCATGAGGTAGGATCACTGCAGGTTTCTAATTATACATAAACCTTCTCACCAGACTGTGCACTGAAGTCTGCATGACACTCAATTTATAAGAAACTTATCATGGCACTTGTTGAAAAAACACTAAACATTCATATTGTAAAACTTGTTTTATCAAAACTCTCATGCCTCTTGAACTGGGACTTGTTCTCTAAAATTTTCATTTACCAAATTGTTGTGCTTATTAAGGGGTATCTCAATAGTCAAACCATTTCTTAAGTGACAAACCCAGCAGCCACTTATACTTACTGGATAGGACAGGGAAGACAACAATTTATCCTGTAAATCCAAGCATTCAATGAGACCAGTCCTGTACATGGCTGAATACATGATACCAACTGTCGAACGCAGTCTGGTTATGTAGCAGGTGCCCCTTGCTTGACCCTTTATACAAAAGCTGAGACTTGCGCTCTACATTACAGAGCAAACGAAGGACTGGCAAAGCATTGCACCTGGCGGAAGGCTGCTGCTACTGGTGTTGCACACTCTTATGAATTGGTGATGGTTCACTTTGATGGTGGCGGTTGGTGTCTAATGTGCGTTCCTCATTTGAATATCACGTAACCACTCTTTCCGTTAATGTGCCTGGAATAGTCTGTGTGTGGTCATGGGATACATTGTTTAGCAAAGTCAGTACCTGGGGTTTAGACAATGGAATATGTCTTCGCAGGTTTTCTTTTGACTTTTCGCTATGTGTTATGAATGTTGTCAGTAATTGGAGACATAAAGGCTATGTTTTGCAGAGGGAAACCAATCTGTTCAAAGAGGTTCGATTTTGTGCTAGTTGGTGGAAATTTCAGTGGTTAAATTTCCACATAGTGCTAATTAAGGTCAATTTGAAAACGAGTAAAGAATGTGAGCTGTTCTGAATTCTTATGTGAACTCCATTCTGCTCTCTGGTTTTACGATGTTTAGGAATGGTACCTTGTTGTGGGTTCCATCCCAAAACATGAACCAAGTAAATGATTTTGAACGATTACGCTGGAGGGACTTTAAGCTACGGCCGTGTAAAGTTTCCTTTAAAAGTGGCAATATTATCTAATCACCGCATTTAGTTTCAAGGGATATGATTTTTGATTGTGACAAACCACTGAGCTTGCAAATATTCATGTAACTAGTCTGCAGAGAATCAGAAACTATTGTTTTAATTTAAACTTAAAACTTAAGTCTCTTTTCGAAATACAATCATGAATTTCCTCATGGAGTTCAGTGTGAGCCCATTTTAGACTTGTCTTTGCAAGGCTTGGTAATCCTACACTAACCAGCACATCCAGTGGAATCTAATATGTTTAACATCTGTCCTAACTAACCTCTACAAAGTAACTGGTTTCTAAATACTGTTAGTATTGTGAGTTAATATTTTTGTTATGGTAATGTTTTCCAGAATGGCAAGGCTTCCAAAGGGGGCTGCTGCAATATATGCGAGATTTTGTTTTGCTGTGCTGTCTGAAAATCGTTATCTCTGTAGTGTAATTTTATTCCCAAACTATGTTAATGTAGTTATGAAGTTACTTGTCGTGTACATGGATTGACACTAGGTGGGGTCTGTTGGTTGTTTTGTTTGTACATGTCTTGCTATTACTACATTGTGATGTAATTTTTTGTACGCAACTCATGGATTTGAGGTGAGGGATAATCATAATTGTAATTAATTTTTGCTCGTGGCGATTAAGATAGTGTACTTCCGTATTTTGTAAGAATTTTATATTGATTGTGCGTCACCTTTAATTTGTATTTGCTTTGTATTTGCTTTGTATTTGCTGGGCATTCCATGTTTGTGGTTGATTGTCTGTTGCTCTCCCCATGATGTTTAATTATCAAAATGAAGGGAATCATATTTTTGTATGACCAGGAGTGCGTTCCATTTTGCTAGTAACTCGCGAGATACTTGCGGCATTAAATGTGGCTAATGGAACGAGTTTACTTGCAAATTCAGCATTTGAGCCTCTCTGTCCAATCACTTTAGTGGTGGCCATTTTGCTAGGCAGTAAGCTTTCGACCTTACTCGCAAAACGGTAGTAGTCACTTACAGGGTCCCACATTTTGAAAACTAGTTTTGTCCCCTGAATAACAGTCATCAATCTAACTGGTCTCAAAATCCCATACCCATGTAAGTGACTATTGCCAGCAAATCACCTTTCACTGGCACAATTTTGCTTGATCTTGGCAAAATTCATTAGAAACTTACACTATGGAACGCATCCCAGGTTTGTATTTAGAGGTACTGTATTATCTAAGGTGATTCTTATTGACTGACTAAGAATGCTTTCAAAATTTGCTGCTACTGTATATATAGTGAACGAGAAGCTAAATTGTGCTAGGATAGGTTGCTCTATTTTTTATCACTTAGTGAAACATGAATATGTTGAGGTCAAAGAGCCTATACTGGTTGTTTTGTACCTAAAACAAGTAAACGATAAAACGGGTTAGCTTATGTAAAATAGTGCACTCACGGTATAAGACGTGGTTGTGAACAGTAGGTTTTGTCTGGGGAATGAAGGAGAGCTTTCAGCTGCAACAGTGAGTGTGTACGGTGTTACTTTTGTTATGTATGTTATCATTCACTTGTTTTGCACATTGATCTTACTACAATTATCTCGGTTGTTAAATGTTGTAGTGGATATGACTTGTAGCTCTCTCAAACACTGTTTGAAATTAAATGTTCAAAACGTTTAAGAGCATCTGTGAATAGCACTGACCCGAAATAGCACATTACTAGTTTTTATTCTGCGGTGATTACCCACAATAAATGCTTCCACATTCCAGGCACTAATATGCCATCACGTTCATCAAAATTATTTTGACAATTTTTGCTCAAGTGCCAGTAAAAATTTAATGCTGCACAGTGAGTTGAAATGCTGAAACCAAAACATTCGAACAGCTTGGGATATTTGTGAGTGCTTGGTGTGTGGTTGTTTAGTTTTCTGACTCGGGTCAGTACTGTATTTGTGTCTGACATTGCAAAGAGCATCTATGCAATGCGATTCATCTCTGCGATAAGAGGAGCCAAATGCGTAATTAAATCACCCTTGTGCAATGGAATGAACAGTCGATCATTTTACATGTATGTGTTATTCTTTTCTTGGCATCTTCTTGGTTTGCAAAGATGAAGTGCTAGGAGTCGTTTTATCTAAGTCCTATGCCTGGTAGTAAAGATGGTTGCAGGCACGTTTTTGGAAAAGCAGTGCTATGTTTTGTAAGAGCAAAACATTGCTACTGATGTAAACGTGAGTACAGTTCACATTCAAACTTAACACTCACCTCCATAAACCACATTTATTGAATTGACCACGTGAGTTTCCAAACTTAGCAGAAAAGTGGCACAAAATCGCCATCTTGTTGTGTAAACTCTCTTGAAGTTCCTGCTTATGGAAAACCAGCACATCAAGGTCTCGCAAACCTCAAGCATATCCCCGCAATGAAGTATCAAGTTAGAACCCGGACACTATGGGAAGTGGTACAAAAGTCCACCTTTGTTCGCAGCTTGCAACAAAAATTCAAGACAACTGTCTGAGAGTTCAGGCATGCACCCTTGATAAAACGAGTTCCTGGAATATATATTTTTCAAGACCTTGCTCCTGTTTTGTAGTGTGTTGTATATATCTATATGTATATCTATACAAACATGTATATGTAAGTGATAATTATATTATTTGCATTTCAAAAGGGATTCTTATGAGTTAGTGATGGTAGTAATGAAATTAATATTTGAGGAAGGTCTAATACAGAATCCTGTTGATTTGTCAAGCTTGCTGATATTCATCACATTTTTATGCGCCCACAATTATGTGGGCGCATTATGCCGTCATCCCTGTCCGTCTGGCATCCAGCTTCCGCTGCTCTATCTCCAAAACTCTTTGATGTATGTTCATGAAATTTTGCATATGTTCCTTTCATGTGTGGTACAGCATGAGCAAACTTTCTGACAGATCTGCCTGCAGGTGTGCCCCCTATTGGCAATTTTAGTTTATTACGTATTCTGCACCAACTTGTGGCCTTAATTATTTTTAGTCGTTTTTTTGCTTTCTGTATATCTGTCAAACCCCCAGAGGATCATTATGAAAATTGGCAGATATGTTTCTACTGACAAGAACATGACTGACGTAATTTTCAAACGGGTCTAAATAATGTGGTGCTCCCAAGTGACATTTTTTCACATCTACGGTTGTCTTTCCTGAACTCCTTGCCATATCTTTTTGAAATTTTGCAGTTGTATACCTATTAACTTGACTGCTGATGGACGGATTTGACAACCGCTGTGGTTCCTATTGGCATTTTCTTTTATGTTTGCCTCCTCTGGAGTTCTATGATGAATTTCCATGAAAGTTGGCAAATAGGTTTGAGAGACGATACCTACCCATTTTTGGACGGTTTCAATTTATTCTTTGCCACCTGATACAAATAAACAACCCTAGAACCACACCGTTTGCAGTGCAGTCGTGGGCGCACTTCAATGCCCCACCTTACTCTTGTTGTGTATCTTGGTTTGTTGATTGCTCTTATTCTAGTTACCAATATCATGCTTTCCTCAACTGAAAATGCCAAAGTGTAGTGGCCCACAGGCCTTCAAGTAGTCTGTGTTGTCCTGGGGTACTTTTGTTTAGGAATTGAAGTTTGGTTGTAGAATTTACCAGCTTAGATTTCTTTCATATCTATTTTAAATTATTAAAAGTATAAGTAATGCAAAAAATGTGCCGATAGGGAAAGGTCAGCCAGCCAGCTAGCTGTATGAAGACTATCGTCAACGTATGTAGTGTACAGCTTTGTAGCAAGGCTAGAGAAAGGTATGCACTTGTGTTTATAAAATTGTGACTTCTATTTGTATATACATGGATTTGAAGAGCTGTGGGATAATGAATTAGGCTAGTTTGTATTATATTTTTGCATGTTTTACAATTATACTAACTCCCAGGTTGAGAAAATGAAAATTTTCTTTGTAAATTACATACGGTGGTGCTGTGATTCTTGCAATGTTGTCTTGCTGACAGAGGATTGAAATGTGCAGGGTAGCATATGTTTGTCTTGTAAGGAAGGATCAAGGTATACTCTCATAAATAATGTTTTAATAATAAATTTTATATTTACCATCTGTGTCAGTGTGTTGAGCAATTTCAAAACCATTTTAAACCCATCAGATCCCATCCCATTGCTGACTCAACTTAAAAATGCACAAGAATTTTTTAAGTACCGACAGAAGTAGTTATTTTAAAATATGTACAATCAATCAGGAATTGAGCCCGGAAAACAAAACATTTTGATGAGAAAAATAATTACATTACAGGCAAAGGGTCAAATGTGAAATATTTCCCACCAAACTGCAATAGCTGTTAACGATAGAGCGCAGACGTATGTAATTAATGTCTGTGTACTTTGTCATTGTCACCAAAGCTTAATAAATAGAGCGTCTTGTTTGAAAATTCACAAACTGCAACACAACTAACATTATCACAGTCTTAGTCTATGCAACAAACAAACAACCTAACCATAACTCAACATTATCACAGTTCACTAAGCTAAACAAACTGATATTTTCCAAACACAGTTCATGTTTATCACAGGGCTCCTGTTCTGGTGGAATGAGAATAACTTCTCAAGTTCCACTAATACCTTAATATAGGCAGTATACTACGGTACAACGCCACAATGGCGTACTAGCTAAAAGCGCTTAAAATTAATCTTCATAGTAGCTATTCTTCATCACAGCGTACCCATATATCGTCCTTGTCTTGTAGGGTTTCCCGCAAACCTAAAATAATATCAAAATAAGTGAAAATTAAAGGCATCAAAAATGATCAATTGGCTCCATGTTCAGTCTTACTTTTTAAGAAAAACAATTATTGCCTATCTCCAATACATATCCACCTGTATTCACTGTCAAAAATAATAACTTTTGATATACCGCTTTGAAATTGGCAACAAGACGTTTCTTTCTCAGGAGTGATTTCTGGGCATAGGGACAAATGACGGGATCATTTTTGCTAAGAGCCCTGGCTCAATAATTTCATCTTGGCTAGTCAGTTCAGTCATCACAGTATGGCTCCATTTGAGTTTCTTCTTACAGCATGACGCAACAATATGATATTCATGTGGAACCTCAACAAACATGCCCAACAAGAAAGGTGCTTTGTGGGTTTAAAAAGACTATTAGGGACAAAAAAAATTCTGAGATCAGTCCCAGTATAAATGGCGAACATTGAACCTTCTCGATCACTGGCTCAAATTGCAGTTTAGGGATGGCGCAAGAAAAAACAATGGATTTTATTGTTCTATGGCCCGCTCTGGTCATAGTTTACAAATTCAAAAAGTGTATTCCATCCAATAATAATCTAAAAATGGGATTTTCTACCGCAAAAACAATAAATAAATGTCCTTTAAAATAAAACTTTACGACAAGTTTTCTTCAAGCTCAAGTTCAAAAAGAAAGCAAGTACTCCTTACCAGGCTTACCTTCCATGTTAAATCTTGAGCCAGGCACAATATGCATGTTTTTCACGGGCACAAAAAGATCGGGTGACGTTGACGAATCACTGCATGACGATAAATACCACGATGTACTGTCCGGACTTGCCGAGTCATATTCCTTGTTTGTATCGCACAGTGAACATTGCCGTGGAGAAACATAGGGTCCACGAGGTAAATAATCATCGTCTGATTCCTTAAGGTAGCCTCTTGTTGCTCCTGCATGATACTCTGGTCGTTCCCGTTTCCAGATGGGATGACAGGGCTCAATGCTCATAACCTGTCTCAAAACCAGTGATACATAAGTGCATGCTGTCAACACACAGACTTACCGTGCCCACAAACATTAGTTACTGCTGGAACGAATTGTCGCTAGGTTTGGGGACAGTCTTGACTCTATTAAGCTAGTGCTAACTTGCCCCACTTTGACAACTAACTCATGAACTTGTTCGAGAGCCAACTAATGTGCCACTTCTAATCTGTATATGGCCGCAAACCTGGCACAAGGTAGAAGTGCAGTTGAGCAGCTATACGAGTCTTTCTTTTTCATACCGCGTTCGCATTTATATTTTTGTGAAGGTCCATATGCGTAGAGTGACAACTTTCGCTTTCAGATCTAGTTAGCTGTGGGGCAGTGGCATAGTGCAAGTTGTTCTAGAGTGAGCCTGTATGTGGATGCTCGAATGGATGGATGCCTGAAATCTCAAGTAAAAAATAAAGATTTCAGACTCAACTTAAAGCTTTAGTGCTGGGGTCATCAAGTGCAAATTATGATCAAACATCACTGATGTCATTTACAAAATGCATAATGTACTTGAGCACAAAATGGTAGACGCTTTATGTTGTGTTTGCATAAAGCAGAACGTGAAACGTCAAAAATATTTTAGAGTTTAATTTCCACTGCAAAGATGAGATCTCGGGCCCAAATAAATTTTCAGAAGTTTTCTGCATTTTGCATGTCAAGAATTGCACGGTGACACTTGGCTTATCTCAATATCCAACTGCTGCCTCCTCAGGTTTGGTTGGTAGTTGGACCAGTGATGTTGAACACCCAGCAGAATTAATAGAGATAAGCAGGATACTTGCAATATTGTTCAAAAGTTTTAGGTTGTAAAAGTCACATTTCTTGTCTGATTCGAATACCTAACCACGTGTACTTTTCACGAACAATTCAAATAAGCTACTCAAAAACTTTCAAAACAAAAATTTAAAAAATACTTTTGTCGCCCCCAGTATGCTGAAAATCAGTAGCCTGGGGCGATGTAATTAACTACAACGGCATGGTGTCTTTGATCTTTGCAGCAGATTTTGAGGCACGCAAACCAACCGTTGAAGGCGGCAGTGTAGGATTCTTTTCATGTGAGTCCCAGGAAGTACTCCCATAAAAGAGGCTTAAGGAATATGCCACTCTACGAAAGAGTGTTTTCCTGAAAAAAATTCCCTACAACTACGAAAGAGTGCTTTCCTGAAAAAACTCCCTACAAAAGGGGTCCCTTTCCAAAAAATTAAGTCATACAAGATGGTTAACTTTGAGAGTTCAAATTTCTGCAAATGATTTTTTTCCAACTACTGCCCACAAATCTACACAATAGTTTTGATTATTTTATTTATAGTCAATTATTTATTTATTATAGTGACAAGTGCAATTATCAATTACAACAATGCAATCCAGTTGTCTGGATGTAGACAACCCTTTAGGTTTATTTGTCACCTACATTGTTTAAATAGTAGGGTATGAAGTAGGCTTCTTTTACAAATTGTGCCAATTGTCAGGGGAATTTATGAAATATAACCTGAATTCATCTTTGGATAAATTTAGGCTACAACAAGTACAAACTCTTTCATCTGCAGGAATATTTGTAAACTGCCCTATTTCAATCTGCAAAGGCAAAGTTCCCGAAAGTAACTGAGCTAACAGAGATCTTTCTGATCATGACAGATTTAAGCCAACATATTTTTCTGTAAAAAGACTGCTTGAACAAGTTAGATCTAAGTTTAGGCTGATTAACAATTGTTTCATACCAAAATTTTTGGAACGGTCACTAGTATTTTCCTTTACAATGCTTAAATTACAAGTAGACATATTATTAAAACACTCAATTTGTTGAGTTTCAAATAAAACGTTCTTGGTTTCAGCAGTCCAATTTTTCTGTAAATCGAGTAGTCCCATGAATATCTTTTTGGTAAGCCTGTTATCTGACACAGTCACTAATCTATTCCACAAGCATATAGTATGTTTAATTTTCTGCAATTTATTGAAGGCCCATTTTCAAGGCGACAAAACTGGAAAACAAACTGTGTACCTACACAGTTCATTTTCCACTTGTGTTGCCTTGAAAATGGTTTAAGAAATAACCCAAACGTCCGTTTTAACATGTCTACATTTACTTACGCACTCATCTTAAAATTCCTGCTTCTGGTGCGGCCCAAAAACGAATGTGATTGAAGTTTCCCAACCCATATCTCCGCTAACAGCGTGATTTGGACAAAATCTTTTAACATTTAAAAAGAAACGCATTGCTCTATTCGGATATTTTCGGGGGAATTAAATTCCCTGAAACACCAGACACCCAATGAGTAGTCTTGAGCTACACAAAAATTAAACAATGTTGTAAAAGTGTTAAATCATAAAAAAGAATTAATTTTTTTGTGTCAATCAATTTTCTTAATGATCTACCAGCTGCATCAGCAAGAACATGGGCGGAGCTATTAAAATCTAGATGTTTGTCCAAAATTATGACCAAACACTTATAGGATGATTGGTACTTAATAACAGATTCACTCAAGATTTTTAAACTTTTAAGCAGAAACAGTACAAGAACAGATGTTATGCTGTTGAAAATAATACCTTTCTAAGTGGGACATTGGATGTCCAACTTAGAAGAGTTAGGTTCATGAAATTAACCCCTGAACTTGAAAATGCCCGTTTTTGAGTCGATTCTCTGAATGGAAGGGTTAATCCTCACTAAGTTTGCAGCTGCACACTACATCAATCAAGTAACCTCCAGGTTTTGCCGGAGTAGCATTTAGATGGAGTTTTCCGAAATAAACTAAGATCAATAAATCCATCTATAATGCTTTGTAGTTGACTACAATTCTTTAATGGCTATCTCGTTTTAGTTGGACAAAAATCGGCATTGCAAATTTCCGAAACTAATTTGAAAAGGGATAACATGAATCCAGTGTGAGAAGGGTATGGCAATTCTCCGTTTATTTCACACAAAAATAATTGCCAAATTATCATTTTTCTGTTTTTCTATGGCTGATTACTTTACTAAAAGTAATGGAAAATTAACCAAAATTATTTTGACATCTACTCAGTACAAACCATGTCAGCAACAGACTAAAATTTATTTACTTAATCATTATTATTGTGGAGAAATTTGACGACATAGAATTTTCAGGTACTAGAGAGCACTCATCGTAAAATCTCAAACAACTCAAGAACCACAAATCTAAAAATCTGGTTTTACGGAATCCAGGATCTTACCTCATCACAGCAGCGTCTACTGACAACTCCTCTGTACTCAATCCTTCTCCACAACTGGTCTCTCTTCCTCAGAAATCCCGGGTATTTGTCTCTCCATGCCTTTCCCAAAGCCCATGGAAATATCTCATACTTGAAGTCTTCCTCATCTTCTTCCAAGTCATTGGCCAAGTATCTAAAGAGATCATGACACTCCCACTAATCATCTTAACAAGCATCAAATCAACATGCAATTTATTCACCAAAAAGAGTTCACGTGAACTGACAAGAACCAAATTTAAATATTTACAAAAAAAATGCCAACGTCTTGTTTAAGATGTTAAGCGGCATATGAGGTGACTTTTTAAATGAAATTGATTGATTATTGGAAATCAAGTTACACACTTTCTCAATATACATCATGCAGTCGTAATTCCCGTAAAGCCAGGATTGTGTACAGGAGATTTGACAAGACACAAAACGGGTCTGCTTGAGCTTCCTCCGATACTACAGAAATGTAAATGTGACTGTTGAAGCACCGAGGGGACCCAGTCCTACTGAACCCCCCGCTGGATCCATCAGTGATTGCATTACAAAATAACTTCAAGATTTAATATCAGGATAACACATATTCCACTTCCCTCTAACAAAATTCTGTGTGAGCTAATGAATATTCAAATTAAAAAGAGACTTACAAGGCAATGAAAAAATTCATCTTGGTAAAGTCTCGGATGGTGAAGCCCGCCCGTTTGAAATAGGCAAAAACCATGGATAACAAATACTGCAAAAGAATAAAAATTTCTTTACAAACACCAAGGTTAAGAAATATCACTTGAGCCATGTTTGCATAGAATATTGCAATCATCAACAGATTAAGAACAAGTTAACACTTTTACGTTCCACGTTGACTTCAATCGCTTTGTTGCCTTGTTTGTCAATTTTTGTATTTATATCTAAACCCCTGGTAGTCTCATATTAGACTTTAAGTCAGTGAAATACATAATTTCCTCAGTGAAGCATACTTTATCAGCAATTTTCTTGCAGCCATCCACTTGTAAAAAATTGTCAATAACTGGATCATCTGTAATAAAAATGAAAATAGTTAAAATTTAGCAACAACACTACAATCAATTACGGCCTATTATAAAACAATTTCAATTGCAGTCAGTATTCTTCAGAAAAACACCTGTCTAGAACTCGGCAGCCTTCTTCCACCGCAACAGTTCAGTTCTTTTTCAAGTGATGTCAGTATTTGGAATTACAAAAAATCCTAGGTGATGTTTCTACAACATTGGAAGCTTTTAATACATTTAAAATTTCAATATCAATCAATGGGAAAAATATTAGGCTTTGTTTCATTGAGACACAATAGACTCAGTGCGTAGCCTACTGCACCTGCACTGCAGTAAACATTTCAGAACGTGCATCTAATACCTAAAAGTCGGAAGTAAGTTTGCATTTCTTTGCTTTTCACAACAAAATTGGGTCTTTTTGTCATCCTAAGGTCCAAAGCGAAACTGTCATTTGGAGTTTTAACAACTGGCAAGTTGATTTCTTTTCTGTCCTTTTTCTTTGCTCCATGGGCCTGGCTCTGTGGATGGTTTTGCCTCTGGATGCGATCCGACTCAGTTGGTTTAAGTACGCTAGTGTACGTTGCAGATGTTGCTCCTTTCACGCTCATACAATTTACGCTAGAATTAGCACCCTCAAAGTCATATCTGGCTCTTTTAAACATGACAAGATATTGTAGTTCAAAACATCAAGTGAAGATTGAAGAGAGAAAATGAAAATGCGGACGAACCCTGGATATTCGTCGCGTGCACCTCGGTTACGTCGTCTGCTAGATGTGTCCTTCTTTTACTTATGTGAACTTAATCTTTACAAATAAACGTCTCATTTGCTTGTTAATTAATATCGTCTTCGCATATTTAAATGTTATTAAAAAGCAAAGTAACATTCTGTACCATGAAATCCAAATAATTGCGGGAGTATTTTCGATACCAATCAGACAAAGCCACGGATAGGCGCTTCCATATAAGGCAATACTTGCCATATACAGACAGGAAGTAAATAGGTCGCCATATTGTGTTTGGGTTGTACGTGGACAGGGTTTTCGTCCAGAAACCAGAGAAAATGAAGGCTATTCTCGTCACCACGGCCAGCCTTGTGTTGACTTGTGCTGTGCTAGGCAATGCATACTACCAAAAGAAACAGTTTTACCCATCGGTGGTGTATATTACAAAATCAAATCCAAGTATGGCGGTAAGTTTTGTCCTGTGAAACTTAATTTAGTCGCCGGGGCTTCTAGTTCTAGCCTTCATCACTGACATCAGTTCATGTATTGGCTTACAAGTTACAGTGCCATCGTCTCAACTAGCTCCAGTAGAGACGGCGGTCATACCATGTTGCTATAATTATCTCCTGTGCATACAGGGACACATAGGAGGTCATTGATGTCTTCAGCTCTTCCCCGCTGGAACAAATATATACTGGGGAGCCCAATGTTCGTCCGCCTAAGCATAAAACCGACTTGCTGTTGTACTCACCGAATTATTCCACTTCAAAGTTATGATCTGAATAGGATTCGATTTAACTCTCACAGATATACCGCATTCATCGATTCGGAAGTTTTCTTTAATTTGTGCCGAGTTATTTCAAATGTGCACTGCCTTCGGCAGCCATTTTATTGTGACACCTAAGTTCGTCATATGCTGCCCCCTTTTGTAAAAACTGAGAAACATGCAGAAAAAGGCCAACGAAGTAATGAAAATTGCAACAGCCTGTTTTTATTGACATAAACTCGATTTGAAGCTTTGATGTTGAGCTCTGCACTGTGGTTTCCAATAAAAGCCAATTGGACAACATTTCAATGCAGTTTAATGGTGAACGTGAGGCAAAAATGTTAAGAACCCAGCGTATCGCATTTGTCTGCGGATTTTTCCTTTGGCCTTCTAGATCCTACTAGTGCCTGGGACAAACAGATACATTGCATAAACAAACCCTGGATCATGTTTTGTGTCCCGTCGGAAGAAAATTTAAATTCGAAAACATCTTCTGAAAACGCACAAAAAAGTGTATTAGTAAAATCTACTGATTTTTAAGTGGTTTTAAAAAACAATCGGTAAACTCACCGATTTTTGTCTCATTACTTTGATACGTGTTTCTCCCGAGAGGTTAGTACCTAACGTGAAGACGAGCACTCCAAATTGGAACGCTAAGTCCCGCGTGGTTGCGCTGCACGCGAAACAAGATGGCGGACGAACTTTGGAGCCTGACGAAAATAGGTAACCGGACGATACTTTCACAATCAACAGGGCTGTCCTCGATTTCACAGCCATAGCACTGGCCTTTGACTTGGTCACAGAGATAAGAAACGCGACACCTGGTTTTGGTAATCTGGCACATTTTTGCAGATCATGTTGGAGACCGGCGAGTTGTTTAGCCATGGAATTATTCCTGATTTCAACCATTTATTCAGTACCGGAGCTGAACTGGTATCTTCAAGAAAAAAATTCTGTTCTGTTCAAAATTAACCCAAGGAACTTGTTTTACCTGCTCGTTTCACAGTTTCTTGTTTTTCATTGTTGTTGGGAAGGTGAAAAACTTCACATCACGCATCCACAGGTATTTGTTCAATTATCAAACATTCTCACGTGGGAGTTGCAGCCCACAGCAGAGCAGTAGTACTTAGTTAGCATTGGAAGGACAATAAAGTAATGCCATAAAGTAATGCCGCCAAGAAAAACTTGCAAAGAATCAGATAACAACAAAGAACAGTTTGAAATCCAATGGCCCGAAAACGAGGCAGCAAATGTGCCTAAGGGATGCTTATGACGTTCTGGGTAAATTCAGCGAGATTCGAGTGTCGCTGTGTAATCCGGGACAGCCATATGAGCATTGCCTCCTACCCTGCAGACACGAACAAAAATGCTCAAAACTCACCGTTTTTTAAGACTGTTGCAAACGTTTGCTCTTTGGAATCTACTTGGTCTCTTCCTAGCATCCAACATCTGCCTTTGACTTCTTCGTAGCTACACCGTGGCTCATGTCATAGTATTTCTGCCGTTTGCAGCAAATCATTTTTCTTTTTTGATGAGTTTCGTTGCGAAAGTTAATGTTGTTCAAAGCAATGCAATTAATTTATTTTTTGAGTTATGTTATATATAAGCAAGCCGTATTAGTATACAGCTTTGCATCAAGGCTAATGGTAGATATGCTATAAATTTACTTATCATTTGTTGGTTTCAGGTACTGTATATTCAAGCCTTTGTGTTTGTGGTTCTGATGGGCAAGCTGCTGCGAAAAGTGTTTTTTGGTCAGCTGAGAGCTGCTGAGATGGAGGTCAGTTATCTTGCTCTGGTAATGGTTATAGAGTCATTTTTCAACTATAGCCTGAAGGTGGCTCTGCTGGCCAGCTGTTACTAAATGGATCATTTTGGCTTGTAATATTTGTAGTCAGACTGCAGTAACAGCAACTTAGCTTATGTAATTAGAAATTATTACTTGCATACAAAAAGTGATAGGAATTGCCTTTTTTCCTCAGAACAGCGCACGTGTGGTCAAGATCAGTCAGTGTACTGTAGCCTACCATATGGCCCAGATGTGTGCCTACTCAGCATCCTCCCTTGCCACCAATTTCATACATCCCACCTCCTCTGGCCTGGTGAGATGAATAGCAAATGTTTTTCAGAAAGGAATGAGGTCAATATTCAGTTCCAGAATCCAGTCACAGAGCCCTGATACTAACAGTGTTATTTTTTCTTGCGCTCACTTTTTTCTCTTTTTTATTTTCTTTCTGGTCCACCACAAATATTTGCTCATGAGCAACTGGAAGAAATGTAACTCATGAGAACAGATTAGTCAACTCAATACTCAGATGGGTTTAATGAGCAATTGTTAATCAGTTTAGCATTTTGATATCTTAAGAGCAGAAAGCACTTCATCTGCTAGATGGTGTTCATAGGATACTAGTGAGGGTCCCATTTGATTGCTTGAAAGCACGTATTTTCTTTGAGTGTGGCCACTATTGCCCTGGCACCACCTGGAGAATGTTGAAGTCACAATGTGTTCATCTGAAAAAAATATGAAAGTTAAATAGCCCATGTGGTTTGTGAGGGAGGAAGACCGGGCCTCCATCTAGAGGGTATCCAGGGCGTCCACCAAATGGACACCCTATCTCAAATTTAGACACCTTAGCTAGGACACCGTATTGAGCTTTGGATGCCCTAGGAAAGTAAGCGAGAAGGCATGGGTGTCTCCTTTCACTTGATAGCTGTGGGAGCTCATTCAGGCCTGTACAGAATGATGAAGTTGATTTAGAAATGATGTAAGATAGGAAAAACTTAATTGCAGAACCTTGTTACCATAGTAACACACCACACTATAACAGAAGTCTAGATGAACTTATGCTGGCTGTCATGTTATTTGTGTCACTGAGTCGGCACCGAAGTTTTGTTTGTAGTGTTTCCCAAAACAAGAATTCATCGTCAAAATGGCAAGTTTGAAGTAACTTTTCATTTCCTAGCCTCGCATAAATTCAGTTCTCCAGACATGGTTTATTACGATTGTTTATTACACGTCTTAAGTTTAGATATAACAAACAAAACAATCATTTAGGTGTTGTGCTCTATTACGCTATCTGTGGTGTATATCTGAATCAGTTATCAAATTCATCTGTGTTATGGTGTTTCTTTGCAGCACCTAATCGAGAGGTCATGGTATGCTGTGACTGAGACGTGTCTGGCTTTTACTGTCTTCAGGGATGACTTCAGCCCACGTTTTGTTGTTCTCTTCACTTTGTTACTGTTTCTCAAATGTTTTCACTGGTTAGGAGAAGATCGGGTCGATTATGTAAGTAGTCCTTGTTCTGTCTTAAGTAAAAATGAAAATAATTACCAAAATTGCATTTTTTTCATTTTTCTAGGGCTTCTAACATGGTTGTGAGTGGCCACAAATTTTCAAAATATTATCTGGTGGTAGATATGGTACAAAACATGGATGTGGCAAAGCGTTGTAGTACTGTATATCATTCATGAAAAAATTAGAAAATAAATTTCATTTGTCTGTCAGAGATATTGTGTACTAAATTGATGAGATGTTACTGTATCACTTGGTTAAAACCTTGTTATAATTTTCACCTCTTCATAGATTGAATACATATTCCACCTCTGCATTATTTTTCTGCTATTTTCATTTCAAAGCAATTATTGATGCCACATATCGTTTGAGTATATCGTTTGAGTAGCGGTACTTTTGATGAGAATGTCTTGTATTTAATTATGTTGTTTCCAGTGGTCAAGTACATTATCGTGTTTTTCAGATGGAGAGAAGCCCCATTATCTCTTGGGTTTTTCACTTGAGAATAATTTGTAAGTACCTTAGTATTTGTGGACATTGAATATTAATTCCCTCGTGTTATTGATACCGCCATTGCTTTTGAGGAATGTACATTTCATTTTTTGCTAAATTTAAATGAAAACACATGGTCACGTGACCCAATTAATGGCACAAACGAGTTGTTTTCAGAAAATATAATAATTTTACGGAGTTCACTTATTTAGTTTTGTTGGTATTGGAATCAATGCATTCTTGTCAATAAAGTTCTACGCAACCTTTAGGCATCTTATAAATACAAACCCCGTTGAAGGCATTTGTTATGAAAAAGACCACCATTGCTCCTGCGTCCATGAAACTTATCAAAGTTTCGGTTCCTTGTAATTATGAAAATGAGAATATATATTTTGAACAAGTTACTGGTCACTGTTTGTGTTACGCTCTGAGCATTTCTTGCTCTCGTCTTCTTGTGGATGAGGGATACTTTTGTTCTTCATCATCTACGTATTCATCCTTGACAGCCATCAAATCAATTTGGGTTTGACGGCCTTTCAATTATTACAAACTCTCAACCAACAAGTTGTTGATTTGGTGCAGGCTTAAGCCATTATGTGTATAGTTCTTAGTCAATTACTGTGAAATCTTATCAGTTTCTGACAGAAATATTTGCCAAAATTGATCTTCATTTTTCAAAAGCTTCTGATATTATTGTGGACACCTGCAAATTCTCAAAAAATGTCTATTAGTAGCCATGGTATGTAATTTAAAAATGTGACATGTTTGAATGTTTGGAATTCCAGTGACACTACATAAAGAAAATGCCTTGACCGTCGGCAACTAGTCCTGCGTTCTTTCAATACTGAGAGGGGTTATATTCTTGTATCAGAAAGAAACAAAAGAATTCTGTTTAGCTGAAACTGAAATTCCACATAGTACATTTGTCCATTATTTCTTTTGACTTTATTTGGCCTCTTTTTCAGCTCTATGTGCTGTGTTGGGCCTGGTAGATGCGTACTTTATCAATCACGCATACTACAGTACAATTCTCAAGGGGGCGTCAGTGCAGCTAGTTTTTGGATTTGAGGTTTGTACACAGATTTTACTGATCTGTGATTTGATTTGGAGTTTAACATGTTAAATGTGGAAATAATGTGAAATTGAAGTTAATTAATTGTTTCTCTCTTTTAATTAATATTTAACTGTTTTCAGTACATTTTACTCGGACTCCCCTCATCTCTCTTGGAAACGTATTTTACCCGAGTTTTCCGCTACGTAGTTAGACTGGATTTGACTCCCTTTGTTTTGTGGCTTCTAGAACAAGTCTCGAGTTGTGGTACCCAACACCTGATATGAGTGAAGTTTCTCTTCTGTTATTCATCCATTCACAAATTGGTTGCAGTGAGAAGGAAAAACTCAAAATGCTTTTATCTGTATATAAGGCAAAAGTACTTTTATTGAAGTGAATTTCATTTACATTACTTATATTATGAAGTGCTTCCTGTTATTTGCTTTCTGTTGTTTAGTTTGCATTGTGGCATAAGGGGAAATGATTTGAGTTGTAAAGTTTTTCAACAAATTCATTTTAATCGGTAGCATGGCTTGAACTGAACAGCAATGATAAACATAATGTTTGTAAACTTTGAATATTTTACAAAGTTGATCAGCATTCGACATGACAGGCTTGTCTATAATATTCCTGCAAATTGTGCAAATTTTTTGTACTTACATTATTTTTCTTTTTCTTTTTGCAGTATGCCATTTTGTTCACAGTTGTAGTGACAATCCTTCTCAAGTATTTGCTTCATTCAGTCGACTTACAGAGTGAAAACCCATGGGAGAATAAAGCAGTTTACATGCTCTACTCTGAGCTAGTCTTGGGTAAGTTAAGAATGAGAATCACTGGAAGGTAGATGGAATACTACCTGTGATAAAGCATCCATTGGTTTTTGTCTTTTACAGACTTGTCTGTTAAGCCATTGTGTCAAACTGTGATATAGCTTGGTCATTCTTGAACGCCTTTACTTATTAGAAGGTATAATTTGTTCCTTAAGTAGAGGAAATCATCTCTGCTGAATTAATCAAGTCCAGTCTTAGCATGTCCCTCGCTAATAGTGTGAAACTGCCTGTAATTCTTAAAACTACTGTATTGACTGGTCAATTGTATTCTAGTGGGATTCACTTAGACTGGTCCTTCATGATTGTCATAAATTCCTAATATTCGTAATTATTTTTTATTTGAATTTTTTTAATCATTTCTGGTCATCCTGCAGTTGTCACTGACTCTTCACTTCTTTTCAGGTAATTTTTTCCATGGTTGTTGTGCTAAAATCCCTGCTGTTCACAATCTCTGTTGTTTCATCTCTCAGGTTTCATCAAGGCTGGCCTCTACATGTCTTTCATGATTATCATGATTAAGGTCCATACATTCCCATTGTTTGCCATAAGACCCATGTACCTCACCATGAGATCGTTCAAGAAGGCACTCAACGATGTCATCCTTTCGAGAAGAGCCATCAGAAACATGAACACACTGTAAGTTGACTTCAGTTATGAGTTGTTAATTATAATTGCCTAATAATTAAACGTTCTTTGTAAATGGTCAGTGCAAAACCTTATTACTAGTTTCTGAGAAATTTTGTAGGGTCAGAATTACCAGTTATTGTTGACTTTAAGAAAGTCTAGGCAAGAATGTGGTATGAGTTTTATATTTGAAAAAGCTTGTTTGTGAAGGAAGCATTTTCTCGTATCCTTTGTGCATATTTTGCATCAACAAGTTGTTACTTGTCCTTTAGAGTGCACAAGGCTTTGTTACATGCTTCTTCTTACTGTCGTGAAGCTCTGAAATGTCATGTTTACTTAACTTTGAAACGTTTCCGATAATGTGTAAATAGATCTGAATTTTTGTTATCTGTTGTATCGTACAAATGCCTTTTTTTTGTGTTATAGACATATGTTGGATGAACTCGTCTTTGTGCATAGCAGCTGTATGACCACACACAAACTGGCTGACTATAATATCATATCACTCTTATGCTTGTTGACTGTGATTGTCACATGACCTTCTGTGCCCTTGGTTACAGTTACCCTGACGTTACACAGGAAGAGCTTGAGACTGGAGACAATGTGTGTATCATCTGCCGAGAGGAGATGGTGCCCCCTGGCTGCAAGAAACTGCCATGCAATCACATCTTCCACACCAGCTGCTTGCGCTCCTGGTTCCAACGACAGCAGACTTGCCCCACGTGTCGTATGGACGTCCTGCGTGGTGCACCACCTGCCAGGCCAACACCAGTGCAACAGCCAGCACCACCACCCCAGCCACAGATGCCCAATTGTAAGTAACAGGGTGCTCGCTATATCGATTGCACTAAATTTTCTATGGTGATGTTCTTGTCTATTAACCATCTGGATATTTAAAGTGTGGGATGCGTTCTATAGTGCAAGTTTCTTGCAAGTTTGGAGAGATCACACAAGATGACGTTAGTGAAAAGCATTGGTTTCGTGAGTAAGCTCACCAACAAATACCAGCAAAATGTCCACCACTGAAGTGATGGAATAGTGAGGTGGGCGTGCTGAATTATGTGAGAAAATTCACCGTTTCCTTTCTCGCCTCAACCGAGATCTCTCAACGCAAGGTTTCAGAATTTGTTGTAGAATGTTCAACTTGAGACATCACGAGTTGAACAACAGGAGCAGTGTGCTGTCACACGTCACCGTTGCTTTTAACGTCGAGTGGCTATCAAACATATCCAGTGTATAACTTATAAAGCACGACGTTTTGAAAAACCCACCCCTGTTTCATTTGTTGTAAATGTACTAACCTTGGTGTAAAGTTCAACATAGGAATGTTTTGACTTGCTGTCTGAGCCATTATGTTACTCAAATGTTAACCTGTGCATTGTTTTGCTGCAGTCCCAGGAATGTTCCCAGGCTTTCCCAACCAGTTCCCTGGCTGGCCTCCAGCAGCCTTCCCACAAGTACCCCCTCAGCAAGCTGCGGGTAAGTGATATATATGTGTGTATGTTTCTTGTGCGTATGGTTGTGCGTTTTAATGAGACTGTGTAATTTGTAAATGAAAATGTATAAAATAGATGGGTATTCTTGTATCTTTGTGCTTTCTTTTGTTTGTGTTTTAACTTCATAGTATGTTTTGTTAAAATCAGGTAACTATTGCTTAAAATGTTCATATTTTATTAAGGTTTTTGCCATCTGCATTTGTCTGTTTTCGTCATTTTATTCATAAACTTTTAATCAGTAACAGCACTTTCTTTATATTTTCTCACTGGCCTGTGTTAATATTTGTGCATTGGCACTGTTGATAAAGCAAGACAAAGTATCAAATGTAGATTGTTGCGTGGATGGAAATTTTAACAGAACTTAGTGGTTCAACTCAAACGTGAGTTGGTATGAGTTAGTGTTTTGCAGAATGGAAATGAGCATCAGTACGGTCATTTGTCGAGTGAGATGAACTTTCTACGAAAACACTATCAGTTACTGTTTTATGTTTGTTTAATGCCTTGAAAAATGTTTTTGAAAACACGTCCACAGGTTGACGCATTCATTCCGGCTTGGTTGTGTGCATCTAACTGACTCCAGCAATCTCTCAGAGTTGTCCTGCAATATTTGTTCAGAACTATTGTTCGCCGTGTTTGCAGTCAAATAAGACACACACACATTATTTATTTCACCTTTGAGACATTTGGTCTATCATGGATGACATTCTTTCTCATAATATGTTAAAAGTCTGCTAGTGCGCACCAGGGTATGTCTTGCAAGGGCTGAATTGAAGAGTGCTTGAAAGTCTCAATGCCTAAGAAGTCTGTATATTATTTAACTTATATGAATGTGATTTATGCCAGGCTGGTGGAATACACATAGACATTCACTCTCTGTATATCAATAGGTCAAACCACATCTACAACTGCCAGCACTACGACCTCGCCAACGCAGACATCATCCACGAGTACCCCCACTTCAACAACGACAGCCACGGGGACTACAGCGACACCTGGTACCTCAGCCGGTATTCCTGGATCCGTCCCGGGCAGCATACCTCCTCCATTCCCACCCACTGGCATGCCTCCGTTCATGCCTCCTCCATTCATGTTCCCTCCCCCTATGATGGGTAAGCAGAGCAAAATAGACATTTGTGCATGAATGCAACATATAATTTGAATTCTGGAAGTGTTTTTTTTTGTATTTTTTATGACTCACGACACTTTCAGATTAGAGTCAACAAGTTTTTGTGCTCGTTATATTTTATTTGTAAGCCAGCAATCAGCAATCTCTCGTTGTACAATCAGAATGCCAGATTCTGTGCTTATGAAAATGTACACTGCTTGCATAAAATAACTTTGTTTATGTTATCATTTTATAATGTACTGCCTATGACCTTGAAAAGTAATTTCCACATATATTTTTCTTTCGTGTAGGCATGATGGCGCCTGTGCCGCCGATGCCCACACCCGACTTTACTGGTCTAACAGATGAGGAAGTGCGGGCCCTAGAGGGTGGGGAGAGGCGTCAGGTAGAGGCAAGAGTCAAGTGCCTCAAGAACATCCAGGTGCTTCTAGATGCGGCTATGGTGCAGATACAGCAGTACACCAGTGTAGTGACTGCTCAGGGGTAGGTGAACCCTTGTGCTGGGGGTGTGGAGATGAGCACCCAGAGGGGTTGTTGGGAGGTGGTCATTCAGAGGCTGATGCAGTCATGGTGCATTACAGTGCGCCTTGTTTGTAACGTTCTCTCGCTTATGACATTCCATTCCACAAATCCGAAGCCAGTTTGATCTTATTACAGTTAACTTTGGTTACAGAAAATTTAGAGAAGTCTTGGGAGTTTCGTTGTAACACGGATTGACTGTAGATAGGTGATTGCTCAGGGCATGGTGGGACATGTTGGAAAAGTCAGAACTCAGTGGTCGATTGGAGATTGCTCAAGCTACTATAGTTGGATGACCACCCATTGTTTGATGGATGGCCATTTTGAAAGAGGATTTCTTCTTTTTGGTTTCAACTTCCTCTTATTTGATTTCCTCTTTCCTCTTATCTGTCCCTTTTTTATCATTATTTTGATTTTGTTCATGTAAAAACTTTATATCAGTTAAGTTTTACAACACAAAAAATATTTCTTTCTCACAAGCGTATTTATTTGTGGAATGATACATCACCTGGAAAATTTTCCTCTTTTTTCGTCATTGGTCATTCCGAGCCCTGATTACACATTGGTAACTGAAACTGGGACTTAAACGGCCACCGTGTTGTTTAACTTACATTTTGTGATAGTGTCATCACCTGTTACTGAAAACTAGTCAAAACTCATTTTTGTTACAGAATATTTAGCATATGGGAAACTTACATAGTGTCGCGCATGCCACATTTTATTAAGAAAACTTCAATGAGATAATTTGTATCATTTCAGAATGCCAGGCATCAATGTGTCAGGCACCGAGTCATTTACTAGTAGCGCTTCAACTAAAGAAGATCTGAATTTACCCAAGCCAGGAACTCATAGTCCAAAAACAGAGGAAAGGCCGTTGTTTGATTTAGGTGAAAATGATACAAGTAAGTATACTAATTTAAATCTTGAGTATTGTCACCTAGGTGTCAAACTTAAAAGGAATAGGCCTGTGGTTAAACGTCCTTCAAGTATGATTTGAAATGTCTGATCCATGATGACAAATTTCATACCAGTAGCGAGTTTTACAAATAGGCAAATTAGTAGGTTCACGCCAACTAACGTCTTTAACAGACAAGTTCGATGAGTTGATTTGTGTCAGTGGTAACTATTGGCAAGTCGTTATGATCCGTCTATTTCCTTTTTGAGTTAACTAAAGACCCTGAGTTAGCAAAAGAGTGGCTCTCGTTCATCAAAGTGATTCTTTTTTGGGATTGTCCTTAGCTGAGTTTGTGTTGGATGTCAGCAACTTGTCTTGATATTAGTGTTCTCAGATGACAGCAAGAGCCGGTGATGGTGGGATGCTTCAGATGCCATTTTATATGTTGTATGAAGGCGTATGTTTAGTTAGTGTCTTAAAGGGTCGAACTGGTTAGAGCTGAGCACACGTGGCAAGTTTTTGGATATTGCAGGCTTTGACGGTTGTTACATATTTTTGTTTCAGTTTGTTTATGTTCCAGTGTGAAACGGTATATTAGTTATTCATTGTGCTGTCCTTGCTTGCGCTGCATCATACTGCTTTGAGGTTATGACTAAAATTTCATGAAACATGGAGCAAGGGCTGTGATCTATGCATTTAACAATTTTAGCATCTACTTATCTTTTAAGGAGATTTTATTATGTAACTATTCTAAGTGATTTGATATCTGCAACGATTACTGCATTTGAATATGAACTATATATTTTCAGTGGCAATTCAGTCGATCAATTATGTTTGTACTAGGGCTGTATTTTAATGTCATAAAACTAATTGAAGTAGTTTGTGTTGCTGCAGTTAGTTTTTGGGTGTTATATACATTAGCACCTTAGCTGTTGCCATAATATTGTCTAACCATTGCTTTCTTACAGTAATTGAACTTTTTTCAGACAGTCCCCTAGAGGGTGCTGTAGGCTATACGCCTCCAGAAGAGGTCAGGGCAGCAATAGATGACTTAGAAGGAGAGGAAGAAGAGGGTGACGAAAAAAACGAAATACGGCGGAGGCGGTTACAGAGGTTCTCGCAAAGCGAGTTGTCCTCTACGTGAAACCTTTTTGTCACTTTAGTTCGACTCGTGGACATGAATTTCCATTAGCTTGTGAGAAACATACACCACACCAAAATCTCTATGTGACAGCATTGCATTATACTAGCCCACGAGATACCATTCAACTAGGGAACTGGGGATGACTTTTGAACGTTCATGTGCTGTTCATGGGGTTTATGTAAGATATCATGTGGGTAAACCAACTTTAAACCCGAAGTAACTAGTGCTTGAAGATTTTAAATCGGTGATTGGCTGATATCAGAGGATAAAAATCAAAAGTAACTGCCATTTTTGCTATTTGATGAAATTTGTTGACCTCTATACCCTGTACTGTTACTATCTGTTGACTGATAACCAATAATAGAATTTAATGTAATGTTGCAATCGTGAATGTGATGTTGCAATGAAAATTTTATGATGGATAGCAAATTGGCTTTCTCCTTGTGTATCGCAGTTATACAGGGCTTGGAATTTTTCTCTTTAAGAGGATTTCCTCTTTTTTGGTTTCAATTTCATATTTAATTTCAGTTTTCCTGTTTTTTCTTCTGTTTCTACTATTTTGACTTTAGAGAACCAGCAAACATTTGTTGCAAACAAAATTTACAACACATAAGCTGTTTGTAGAACGATACATCACCTGGAAAACTTTTCTTTTTGTCATGGTCATTCTAAGCCCTGGTTATACTTTGTCAGGGCCACCGCAGACAGACAGTTGTGAGTTAAGCTGTGTGCCTCTAGTGAAAGTTACTTCACGTCATTATTACCCACGCACACCAAGGCAAAATGCTCTCCGACATACAGTCCTAGTAAATGGCGTAAATTTAGGCTGCACGGTGACAATGAACCAGTGAGGGATTTGTTGTTGTCTGGTTATGCAATGCTCCGCTCGCCCTCGTGCTGTGAGGATTTACACTCGCCAGGTAAAAGAAATCCATCAAGTGAGAGATTTGCTTTGTGGCCTGGCGAGGAAAAATTCTCATGGTTCAAGTTGCCACTGACATTTGCATTCAAGGCTCGAAGCTCTCTGTGCTGACCCTTAGGTTTTGGTCATGGTGCATATTTAAGTCTATAAAATGTTTATTTGGTTTGTTGCTGTTCAGATCAATTTTTTATGTTGCTATGTGTACAATTCATAATGAATTGTAGGTTTGCCTCAAAGCGGGTAATAAACACTTACTGAGGTCCCACATTTTGAGAACCATTTTTTCCATTGAATAACAGGCATCAAACTGATTCTCAAAATGTATCAAGTTGCTCATCATCATTTTTACTTAATGCTTAAGTGGTCTTGAAAAAGTGGCCATGGCGGGTCTATACAGAGAAAATCTGGTTTAATTTGAAAATTTGACATATTACTTCTTGTGTTCTAAGTAAAATAATTAGTTCACTCTGGGCTTTGTTGCTAAAATCAGGATTTGATTTTGTCATCAAGCTTTTGTTATGTCCCGTGTATATTTTACAGTAGAAAATAAATTTATTATTTTCTAGCAAGAGCATAAATTATTGTTTATTGATGTACAGAATATTGAAGAACCCACTAATAAAACTGAACTGTTTCACTTCAATGGTCTTTTTAATAAACAGCAATTACATTGCACATGGTAAAGATGAGTAATACTTAAAATACAAAATACATCAATGTCGCTGTTGTAAAACATTACAAAAATAAAACCAAATTATCAACATGACAAAATAATTTGAACTTGTTTAAGGTCATACTTTTTCAACACCTCAATGCTTCTAAAGAAGACTGCCTTTTAGATGGAGTTGTGATAAATAAAAGCATTGAAGGTATTGGGTATTACGCTTTTAATTGCTGAACATGTTCAAATCTGCAGCTTATCAACTAAAGGTCATCTTGAGTATCAGAGGCTTGACTTCTATGTGAAGCATTATGTTGAACAGTTTAATTACAAAGTTACAACCAAGAGGGAATTCCTTGTCTATTTGGAAACATTTTAACCCTTGAAACCAAAAATTTTAAAATCCTTGGACACCAAGAAAAAAATAAGCACAAAACAACCCTGGCCATTTGTAGTTGCATGTTTTTTTCCAAAAATCGCTTTTTAAGGATATCGCTATTAATTTCGAATTCTGTTTATTCTTTTGGGTACAAAAGCGTTTGTGGCACTTTCTTTTTTAAGCAGCACATAATTAAGACAACATTTCGGGTAAATTTCAAGCTAAGAGGCCAGATATGCTTTTGTAGATAATGGATTAACGGTACTTGCAAGTTTCGTGTACAAATGTTCAGGTTTGTGGAGCTGCCAGCAACCTTAGGAAAAATAGTGTTTTATAAAAAACTTCAAACATTCGATTATTATCTTTGTGCACGCGTTTCTGTGCTTGCCAAACGATACTAGAAACACATGGCTTCACGGATTAAATCTTATTATTTCAGAGAACATTTGAAAAATGTGACCTGTGATTCAAGTCTGAATGGAACTTGTCTACTTCATCATTTTTGTCCAATAGTTTCAGAAACAAAGTTAAAAGGGGGAAAGCATCCATTTTGATGTATTATACCTTTTGATAAAAGTATACATCCCCCGTTATCTTGGCAGATATGTTTCCGTTTAATTCTGCTCCCTTGGTGGAACAGAAGAAAAAGACGTAAATAGTTCAGCAAAGCACACCCTTATTGGTTCTGCACTCACTTCCATTGACCGAACACGAATGACCGACACAGACTATGTCCAACAGCAGGTAGGACATTGTGTTTGATCAATGAAAGGGATATGCAAAATTGGTTAATACACTACACTTGTCGTTATTAACCATCTTTATTCCGTTCCATTCATATCCTCGGAACAAAGTTCGACACTCAACAGAATATTGGTGAAGCAACTGACCAAGAGACATGATTAAAAGACACACAATATTTCGAAACATACTTCTTTTCAAGCAATTTTTCACACAGGAAAACTTGCTCCCGCAGTACAGCCAATGAAAGGGAACATAGAGACAAGATGTAAACTTACTGCTGGACTGTTCACCTCACTTTCTATTGTTCCACCGACAGTAAATACACACCATGGTTAAAGCAATCAATACGGTAAAGGTATCTCCCAAATCTGTATGTTAAGAACATTGAAAACAATTGCTTTCCCCAATATAAGTCACCAAAGTCCACGAAGACCATGACAAAGTCAGAAGGTTGTAATTTCACTAAAGGGTCTCATTTTGCTAACAAGTTTCATTTAAACCTTTTATCGTATGCTTCATATAAGACCACATTACAATTGCACAGAGACCAACACTTGGTTTGTCCATAGTGATGGATAGGACCTTAAGTTTTGGCACATAGTAACGAGGGTGAAAGAAACCAAGCAAGATGAAATCTGATGGGTATTATAAACACAGTGTCACAGTAGTCCTGGGCCCGGTCTCTAATCTTTGTACTCGAAACGAACTCGAAAGTATTTTTGGCAATTTCTCTGCTCCTTTTGAGCAAAATTAAGATAATTGATCAGACTGTGCTCGAATACATTATAGTTTATGCATAGGAGTTTCTAGTTCAAGTTTGCCCTTGAAGACCCTTATACTCGTGCTACAAACACGAGTAAAAACTCGAAATTTCGAGTTCAAACTCGAACTTATTGCTTTAATATTGGGTTTTACAAAGTGTGAACTAAGAGCAATAAATTATCTACGTAAGTTATTGTGTACTTGAGCACTTATCTTGAGTTCGCCCTAAAGTAGAGTAGAAAATGCCAAACCTAATTTCGAGTTCCATTTCGAGTAAAAAGATTGGAGACTGGGCCCTGGTGAACACCTTGTGTAGAACAACCTCGGTTCCTTGTACTTGCACTTTCGTCAACCGTTACTAAAAACTTGAGCTGAGCCAACCAGCGAAGGTGACCAGTTGCCTGATGAGTTAATCACTCATCCTTGAGAGATAAGTTATCTCTCAAGAATTCCCGGGACTGAATGTCTGCCTGAAAACAGTTAAATGAGACGTCTATTGTGTTAGAACAACTCAATAGTTAAATAAAATAAGATCTCTATTGCGTAAGGTCAACCCCATAATAAGATGTCTATTGTGTTAGGACAATTCTAAGCGGGTAAAAGCAAGTGATTTTTTACAGATGGATAAGAAAGCTGCCTACACTGTCTACAAAATGATGTTTGCAATACAGATGGCATCATTTTTGATAGAAGGTGGTTGAACGAGTGAAGTGCGTTTCATTCACATCTTGTAAAAGTTTATCAGGAAATATGACACTTCAAACAATCCATAAAAACTCAATGTATGAGGATAGCCTTGTTCCAGCTTCCAATGCACAGATCATGAGGGTGTTTTGCCATTCAGTGACTTTACCAGACGCAGAGGGTTGTGAGCGTGTGATAACACTGATCTAGCTTCTTTGTTAACTGCCAAGCAAGGTCTTTTGTCTGCTATGACAACAGGCAGGCCAATTATCTACCAGGCTTATTAAAGACCACGTGTGAACACAGTCAAGCCCCGAGCGAATTAGTACATTTTGAAAGAATAGATTGTCGTAACTTTGGTTTTAGTTAGGTTATTTTGGCAATTCAAAAACTAAACATGATCACCATTTGACGAGGATTTCAGAAATGCTACTGGTTTATGTTCAAATATGTTATAACTTAACTTTTATTTTTAGCAGCACAGCCCAGTCAGGCTATATATGATCTTACTGGAGATAAGAGCACTTATCGAACAAAAGAGAGCTGGCCCTCCAACCATAAATGCCAGAATGGAGTTAATCAGTCATGTAAGATATTGGCTACATGGGTGTTCTTCCCAACTTATTCTTGGGTTATAGAATCGAACAAGTTGGGAGCAACGGGAAAACACTGTAATGTTTATTTGGAATTAAGTAATAAAATGCAAGTTGACTAGCCACATAGTTGTTACTTTCACGCCTAAAAAGACTGTACAAAAATTACATCCGCTTTTCGTTTGTTATTTCGTTATCATTTCATACACAAAGTATCCTACAGGCGATACAAGGTAACACAAAGATAAGTGTACAGTTTGTAGGATAACATTTGTATTACTGCTGCATATTTAATAACAAACACCAGCACAGAGAGTGAGCTAATAAAAGTGTTGCTGCAACTGAGTGGACAGCAATATGAGGACCAATCCGTGCCCTTGTTGGGAGGTCCAGACCAGTCTTCGGTGTTAAGTTACTTGACCTCATTTTTAAGACCAATCATGAGTTAAAATAGATTGGTGCCGTCTTGTCTCTAGATATTAGTCTATGCATGTAGATAACATTGATAAAAATATGTTGTTTACACAAGATTAACATACTTCGAAGAAATGATACTGATTTTCAATCAATAACATTTTGTAAAAATTTCAATAAAAATATTCTTCTGCACCTTAGTTGAGATTAATGACTGCAAAATAAGTAAAATTCAACCATAAAGATCATACCAAATAAGAACAATGGATGTTATTTAAAAAGAGATGTGTTGAAAATGTACACTGACATCAGACTGCATGCTAGCAAAATATCAAGGTTTAGAGAATTTCGACTTACCACTGAACAAAGAATCTATTCAGTTTTAGCCTATTTTGTAGCACAATGGAGCTATGCCCCTCAGGTCGGAACTTATGGGCAAGGAAGGTTCATAAGATTTTTACTGGTTAGGTCTGGGTCAGTATTATGCAAGACTTGTATTTTATGCAAAAACAGCAGGGTGGATGTAATTGTTGCCAGATGAGTTACATCACGAAAGCTGTAGTTATGCAAGAACAGCTAGTGGACTTCAGTTGTCGCCAGACATTCCATGTTGGTTTCAACCTGTAGTTATTTTGAATCAGTATACTGCTTTTATAACATTGATCCCAAGGGCACCCCAGGGGCAGGGCTTGGTAGAGGCTCATATCGAGATATATTCTCTCGGTCTCATAGTCATCACTCTGATCATTAGTTGTAATCGTTATCTTTGTTTGAGCTTTCAATGCTGCAACCTCAGTCAATACAGTAGTTATAATTCTGTCAAAGGCATTCATGAGTTGTTTTATTTACTACCACAGGCGCCATCTGCTGGCCACATCATGCACTGTTATACTACACTACTACAGATCAAAAGGCACAAGTATACAATACAAAAATATTTATTTAATTTATAATTGATTTTCCAATGACTCGGGAATCAGTAAGATCAGCATTACTTTCGACAGCGGCAGTAATATGACTCACCTGTCTCACAGGTTCAGGTATCCTAAATTTACAACACCTGCGTACCACCCAAAGAGCAGTATCCAAACTGATGTTGTGACCAACAGACACATAGATTGGGTTGGACGACGAATCACAGCTACGGAGAGCCTGAAATACAAAACATGACCACATATGAAAGGGCACAAACTTTTTGTAAATGTTACACCGTAAAATAATTGTAAAACATTCATCAGCCATCGCCACAAAGAAGATTTAAATCAGATTCACAACAAATGACAGCAAGTATGTCATACACATTGATTATGTGTGGGTGATTTTGCCTTTCACGTAGAAAACAACCATTTACGGTAAAGTCGCGTGATTTTCGGACACTGAAAATTAATTCCAATAGAAAAAATTCATTCTTGGACGAATCTCGCGAAATATCATTTTGTGGTGTCCGAATTTGGCGGACCTCCAAATTTGGGTTTCCGCTAGTGTCCGAATTTCGTGGGTGTACATTATTTCGATGAGCGGTCGTAGTATCAACAATGCTGGCTCGGTCATTTGATAGCAGTATAATTGCAGGTAAATGAGACTCAAATGGTCTGAGCGATTAATTTTTGAAAATCTGGCTTTCCCAATAAGAAATGTGCGCCGTCGACGCACAAAGACCGTTCCCAACAAGTGTTGGTTCTTCTTTTCAAAGATGTGCTTTCTCAATATGAAATATTCGGCTTGCATTGCCGATGCTCAAAAACCGTTCTCGGCAAGAGACGGAATCTTTTCAAAACTGCGCTATCTCACTTGAAATATCGGCCGGGCTGCGTTGTGAAGAGTCTTCCTGGTGACAAATATGGGCTTTTCAATGAGTGGGTCTGGTTTGCGTTGTTGACGCACATGAAACGTTACAGACAACCGATTCTCTTTTGTAAAAATGCGTTTTCTCAATAAAAAATGTCGAGTTTGCGCTGTCAACGCATGGTTTCCCAATAAAAAGCTGGACTTGCGTATTCGGCGCACAAAGAGGGTTCCCGACCATCAAAACATGCGCTTTCTCAATTTTAACGAATTTTGCATTAAACGTAACAGTAATGGATGTGGGAACGAGTTCAGTGAAGAAAGTGACGAACAATGACAAGAACATAGCATATGTTTATGTTTGTTAAACGTATCCATGCATTGTCTGCTGGTTGCAAACCGAAACGCAAGTTAACTCTGACACATTTATTTCCATATTAACTGAAAGCTCAGTTTCAACATGAAAACTTCGATTGAACAATTACCCAAAATAGATAACAAAGACAATCATGATAATAAAACGAGTAGTTTCTCATCTACTCGTGATCCCCATTTGTCGTCCTGGTAGTCGTCTGAATTGTTGAAGAAGCGCTGTCGTTCTACATGATTGTTTAAGCCTACTGCAAACGATGGGAATGCGTCGACTAGTACAGTGCTGCGCGGCTGAAGACACGATTAACTAACATATTGTATATATAAGGGCGTTGTCTAGAAAGCAAATGCAATTTCAAATGCTACCAACATCAAATTCACCCAACCGTTTTTTTTTACAATTAAAACCTTTCTCATCCACAGCCTTTGAAACGCCCGATGTTAACTCAGTGATACACTGGCGCGTCTTCATGCAACTGAGGTGACCTAACACATCTGGGTTCGCTTACGTTTTTAACCACAGTGAAAACTCTGACTTGTGAAATCTTTTTGTGGATGAAATGAAACTGATAATCGTTAACATTTTCTGGTAATCTGCGTGGAAGATAACAGGGCCGTTTCTTCTGGTCGTCACCAGTTTAGCGCCGTCCACGGTCGTCACCAATTTCGCGCAGCTCAGTCTCCGTCAGTCACTACTAATTTACGCCGCCCCCCCCCCCTCGGCCTCCTGTTGCACACCAATGTCGATTTTGCGCCACTAATTCTAAGGGAGTCTACTAGGTGCAACCCCCTGCCAAGACCGTTGTTGCGCACGTTGATACAATAGGATACTGGGCAGATCACGACTGTTAGAAGAATCGACTAGTGACGACCTGAAAAGAAAAACGAAAGCACTCAATTTGGGACAGGTGAACTCATGAAGGACGTAAACCAGGCAATTCAAGTACCATTCTACTATTTATATACTTAATTTTCTTTCTTAATGTATATTTAACCAATTACAATTCATCTATGTCGACCGTTTTCATTTCATTTCGTCATATATTTGCTACAGTTACGGAAAATAGTTCTTCCCACAGGTCTCTGCTGATGGACATTACACACTTCTGCTAACATTTAAAGTATGAACAGTCGCGAGTTTACTGAAGTCTCATTATAAGTACAGAAATGTTGTTGAAGAATAACAGTGACTATCTGAAGACAGGAATACATAACAAAATAAAATATGGAAACACCAAACAAAAATCAAAACAACACTTACCTGTTGCAATAACGCCTTAAATGCGAACGTACTGACCGACTTGCATGAACGGAATGTTAGTTGAACATGTTAGTAGAACAAAACTGTCTCAATGAAATTTTCATGGTTGACAGGTTTAAGAAGATCCACCGTAGATTTCCGTATATAAGTCCAGGAGAATATATGGCCAATTTGCGTATCTTAAATTTTTCCCTAAAATATACCTGGGATGCATATCTGAGAATAAAAATGCATGCTTGAAATCTAAAAATAATGCTATTCCCACTAGGATATAATTAGGGTGAGCTACAGTATTTATACTGTGTTCGTGTATTCGGCATTGCTGAGTATAGGCCCTGGTGTATTTTTACATAAGACGTTTGGTTTCCCCAACTTATATACGGAAATCGCTGGTAATACTTCCCAAAATTATTTACCCTTGCTGCAAGTAAGGCATCACCTCGGGTAAAAATAGAACAATAATAATTAGCAATGTAACAGTCAACACAATTAAACACACTTACAGCTGAAATGCCTCTAAAACTATATTAAGTAATACAAAAAACATGGTCTGTAGTTTAAGATCACGTTTCTTTTTTGTCTCAAAACTATCAACTGAAGGCGGTAACATGGACAAGAAGGCAAGGTCCTGTGGAAAGTAGATATCGAACTCCGGGTCGGAAACACTTATCAGGTTCCAAGCCCGTTGCATCGGACTCCAGGTCCTGTATTCTTGTTAGCCTACCCCTAGGACCACAAGAAGCAACGACTACCAAATCTGATTCAACTGACTTGTCATTTTTCGAAATGATTGGTGGAGGATTTTCTTAGCCGCCGCAGACAGAGAGTGCCACAGGGTCCCGGTGTCCTTGTCGGGATTCATCTTAATCTCGGGACACCATGGAGTTCAGGGTGTTGTACCTCAGACGGTACAGGGTGTGAATTAACAAGACCACAAGTACACAGACCAGTGGATGAGCAAGCAAAATTGGGTCGCCGCAAGTTAAATCTTTTTTAGGTTTACATCTGGGGTAAAGCTCGTAACGCTAGAACTTCGCTAAAAAGCAAGAATTCATGAAATTACCTGATGTATTGTGTTTTTGAATTGAAAGCGTGATTTTGGCTAGATTTTTGTATTTCCCAAGACAGCTACTGAACTCTACCCTAGTCTGCGACCAGGGGCGCAAGGGTGAGAATCTCACGAACACGCTAGACTGAAGACGTCGAGACGTTTGGTGAGGCATTGCAAACGAAGCACACGATCACACTATCTTCTTTAGCGAGATTCTTGCATCTGCGATGCTTATCAGAGAGCAACAGACAATTTGTAAGGGTAATGAAACGTGGTTACGTGGATGTACATTAGTTTTTGATATGTGTTATAGCACACCGGCGCTTACACAACATAGGACAGGGATGCAATGTCTCTGTAACAATTGCGTGTGCGCCGCGCCCCTTTCTGAGTGCTGGGCCTTGCACTATGTTTGATTTTTAACCAGCTTTACTTTGGCTCCGTCTCATTCGGCTGCTGCTGTTCACTATCTACACTACTTTGAACGCGCGATATCCTACGGACAGACTTAGCTGTGGCCTATTGTGAATGGGGGCCTAAACAAAAAATATTTCTCATCACGTCAAGAATAAAATCGGGACACGTCGCCGGAGATTTTAGCCACTAACAAGGGCATTTGCAAAGGCCAGGACGTTTTAAAAATAAAAACGTTTCGTAAACACGCAAGTTGATGTCAGGCGTGCAAGTTCAATGTCACAGTCCGAAGTCGAACAACACGGTCTAATTAAACCAGAGCACATGTTACGCTACAACGAAAAACTGCAGCCTTCGGTGTATTTCCCATTTGTATTTTCATCAGAAATTTTCGTCATGCGGGACTCGGTGACTCTTTCCATAGCTAAAGCGCCAAACACAAGCTAAACGCAAGACAATCGAGTAACGGTCATGACATCGTCAAGACAAGGTAAAAATTACAAAGCCCGTTACACCAATTCTCAGATTCAAGCCTTATAGAGTAGTAATCATCCGTTGAACGCTTTAGTGACACGGGAGTTGCGTCGATCCCAAATTAGCGTTTCTAAAATTTTCCTTGTCCGAAAGTCGCGGGGCAAAAATCCGACGTTTATGACATTGTCCGAAGTTCGAAGATCATTAAAAAACAGTTTTTGGACCTTGTACGAATTTCGTGGACTATGAAAAACTCATTTTGGAAATATTTAATCTTGGTCGAAAATGGCGGGCCGTCCGAAAATCACGCGACTTTACCGTACTTTTTTTTAAAAAGTAACAATTTTTAACTGACGCAATTCCTGACTTTAATAGGTTGAGTGTTATAAATAAACAACTGCTGCTATTGAGCCAACAGGCACCTCTGGCAATTTTTGGCCTGTCTTTTAATTTTTTGCCAAGTCAAGCACTACATCTCACATGACCCTCAAACACATGAACTGCCTTCTGCTTACCAGACCTAATAATCGGCCAGAATTTCCTGTGAGTGGGAATGTGTCTCCTCCTTTTTCAAGATTTCTAATCTGAAAATAAAATAGAGCTTTTAACTGCATACATCTTGCTGTCAAGACTGAAAATAAGATAAAATACACTTGTCACCTGATTTCAAATAAGAGCAACTTGTGCATAAAGGCATAAAAATTGTGCAAGGTAATCTTGTTTTGAGTCATCTTCCCATGAAAACGTATATCGAGACGGATAAAGCAATCATTTTACTTGTGGTTGAGCAAGATCGAGGGCAAAAACAAAGTAGTTTGTGATTCAATAGCTACCACCTTGCACAACTTCTAAGTAGATAACAGTCATGGCTTATTGTTGGCACCCATTATTTGCCTTGTGCCACTTGGGCCATTACAGACAAAGAGCTATGAGCTCAGCGGTCTGCATCAAATGAACGATAGCTGAGCTGACAGATCATGTCACAGAGAGAATAATTGAATGAAGAAGCAGCAAATTTATTGTTATCATATTATCATGCCTTGACGTGAGCCGTCAACTCAGCTATTATTCACTTGAAGCAGGCAGCTAGCTCCGCCTGCAGCTCTCTGTCTGCAGTAACACTAAACAAGACCGCACCACAAGCTCTCAATCTACATGAGCAACTGTAAACGTTCACAGATATACTGAACTCTGTTGAAAAAGACATTGTTCACCTTTTCCAGGTGTGTACTGTCCTTCTCCAGTCCATCAACTTGAAAAAGTTTCTTGGCCACGCCCACTGTGGGGATATCACACAAAACTCCCAGGTGGCTCGCCAGGCCAAACTCTGAATAAAAGAGCCATTAAAAGGTTCTTTACCATTTACACAGGAGCTGTATAGCATCTTAACATGCAACATCTCTATAATACGTACACGAATTCACATTCATACTTCAAACTTTATGCGTTGCATAACTTACACTTAAATGGCTGCTGTGTTAACAACAGCAGTGTTTGTTATTTGAAAATAACGATGTGACATGCAATCTTGTGATTTTATTGAAGCAAATCACTAAGAATGCTAAATCTTCCATTAATAATTTTGCACTGATAAAGGTAATGCGATTTTTTTAAACATGCTGAGACAAGATGCTTACAAACAATCAAAACGTGCTGTTTTCGGAGAACTTTACGGTACAAGTTAAGGTAAGAATGAAGTAAAATTGTTGAAAGTGTTCATTTTGGTGTAAAGTTTGATAAAACAGAATTCTACCATACTGTGGGCTAAACAAGTGAAGATTTGCCAGTAGGTTTTGCATAGCCACATCCGATGCTGCGACGCATAAAATGAATGTTTAACGGAAATTTTAAATTGTACTGGACTTGTCAAACATTTCAAAACTGTAACCTAATACTTGTCAAATTAATAAAGGCTTGGTAAATGTGATCTGCCAGTAGTTTGAAAATTTAATAATTTATGTGATTAGCAAAATAATTAGAAATATCTCTCATTTAGGGTCAACTCCAGACGCTTTCCAAATCCAGATATCAATAAAGTCCCAATGTTTTAAGAATGGATTAGACTGTTATCTGGATTTGATTATCTAAAAGCGTTCCTGCAGTTTTTTGTCTGGCATAACGACAAACACACGCTAACTACCTATCACACTCGAAAGAGTTGTTGAAACCCGATGGAAATGCAAATGAATACGTTAAAGTAATGAGGTACCGACTGAAAATGGTTGTTAACAACCCAAATCCAGATACACTGTTTTTGACAAATTGAATCTCATAGGAGAAAAGTAATCCTAAACTTACTCATCACGAGGAATTCAATTTCAGAAATAAAACAGTCCAAACAATGACCAGTTTCAGTTGCAATTTATTTCAGCTACTGTTTTATTGTCAAGAAATCACTGCTATTATTAACAGTAATTGACCCCCCCCACATGAAGGGAACTTAGATCAGTGTTTGTGATATCAACTTTTTACAGTTGATGATGCTTGAGGTTTTTGTACAACTCTATTGACAACCAGCCCAGTTTCTAATGTTGAATTTTGTGGGGTGCGCTCATGTAGTTAGAACATCATCATACCCCTTGGATGCAGAATGCCATTTCCATCTACAAGAATGACTTGTGGCAGGAACTTTGGCTGAGTGGTTCTTAGTCTAGAGATGGCCGCAATTAAAAACTCCACCTCTCTGAATGCCAGAAAGCCAGGAATGTATGGCGCTGTTAGCTTTATTAAATGAATGTCTTTGTACACCACCTGTAAGTAACCGAAGAGTCACATGTAATTGAAGTTCACTGAAAAATTCTTCAATTTGTGAGAAAAATAATTATCAAAATGTATCACAAAGTATAACAATTAATCAATCAGGTTTCTTTTATGTTTACCAAAATCCAGCCTTGACTGCATGTGACTTGTAGATTTTAAAAACATAGAACTGGTTGAGAGCAGTCTCACCTCAAGGGATTCAAAGTCCAACACAACTAAAGACGCACAAGCATTCACATTGTCTCCCTTGACAAACGAGATGTCCACACCACCAACCAACTTCAGCCCTTCACGCTTGACCTGCCAGTCTTCTACATCTTCAGCAATTAATTTCTTTTTCAGTGCATTTTGTTCTCTAAAATTAAAGTAAGATTCAGTAAAAACGACACTACAGGACGGGTTGGAAAGGATGTGCTGCCAATTCGAGTAAGTATTTTGTCCCATCAGGTGGCCTATTTTGCATTTATGTCATCTGTGTTGTCATCCTGGATGGAAAAGCAAAATAAGTGGCTACCAGGGGGCAAGGGCAAAATTTAAGTGATACAGTTTCAGGTGGGGGTCTCAAGTGTTCCGGTAGCCCAGGCATAGCATTGGTCTAAATTTTTAATGTGTGGCAATAACAGACTGTTGTTAAGTTTATGTAGAGCCTTATCATTAACACTACATTTAGCTAAATGCCTATAAAACTATAGAATTTAACTCATCAAAGTATATGTATTTTCTGAAATACTGCCTAGGATTTGAGTTTTGACTACATATCAATCTGCCATAAATTGCGTTACTGGTCGGATTAGTGATCCCAGTTTCATCCACTACGTAGCGGGACTGTTAATCAGTAACTATACAGGGGACCATTATCTATTAATTAACTAATATCCGACCAGTCACTCACTGAGTGACTCAGTGCCCTAAAATTAAGTACACTTCCAAGTCCAAGGCAAGGCTGTGCAATCAAAATAAGATAATTTACTCCTCCCATTTTAGCTTCAAGTCATCCTCCACTTGGCGAAGTGTTTCGTCGTGCTGAATTCCACTAGATGACACAGACGATCGAAAAATCGTACTTGAAATGTATGTAAACAAAGCGAACATATTTTACACCGCAGTGTAAATCATGCATCCGGCTGTCCCTTACAACAGTAAAAATACAGTTCACTCTTTCCATACCCATTTCTATTTCGTTTACAGTATTGAAAAGAGTTTATCCCAATTTGAAAACGATGCGGTCAACGATGCACTGTTTCGGAAACTAAGATCGACAAAAAGTTGCATTTTTAATAGGTGTTCTCTTATTTTTCACAGTGACCTCGTTCTCATTTCAATATGTCAGCCTTCATGTGTTGAGTGGTCGTTTGTTTTTCTTTTAATGAAAACAGCTGTTGGGGAAGTCATTCATGATGTCTGAGACAGTAACAACTGAGACAAAAAGATTAGAAAATACATCCAAGGAGAAAAAACGTGAAAAGTATGCTCGCAAGCTGGTAAGTCGAGATCCCAACTTTAAAACACCTTTGTGAATGACTGTGACTGGACGCGGCTGCTTACTCAGTGGCGTATGGGGGTTTCCTTCTCATCTGTGTATGTAGGTCAAATTTATTTTTAGAACGTTGAAACAATTGGCAGTTTGGAATGGAGTCTAACTGTTGTTACCATATATGGAGAGTGCTTTGACCATATTTGGGTGAGTGTCCAAGTGCTTTTCTAGGAACTTTCATTCTGATGGGATATAAATTTTGTTTTTCATGGGTGGAACTGTTACTTGTGATTTGTCACAGAGAGGCTTAGGACTAGGTGCTGTCATTTTCAAGTGTCAGTCTGTTGATACCTTTTAAACATTCACCATGTGCGATGATGAAGTTGCTGCTTTGGTAGTCGACAATGGATCCGGCATGTGCAAGGCCGGTTTTGCTGGTGATGATGCACCCCGGGCCGTCTTCCCATCCATCGTTGGTCGCCCCCGCCACCAGGGCGTCATGGTGGGTATGGGTCAGAAAGACAGCTATGTCGGTGATGAGGCCCAAAGCAAGAGAGGTATCCTCACACTGAAGTATCCCATCGAACACGGTATCGTCACCAATTGGGATGACATGGAGAAAATCTGGCATCACACTTTCTACAATGAGCTGCGTGTAGCACCTGAGGAACATCCTGTCCTACTGACTGAGGCACCTTTGAACCCTAAAGCCAACCGTGAGAAGATGACACAGATCATGTTTGAAACATTCAATGCTCCAGCGATGTACGTGGCCATCCAAGCTGTCTTGTCCCTCTATGCCTCTGGCCGTACAACAGGTGTGTATTTTAAGTCTTCAGAATCAAAATTCCTAAAATTAAATGATTGAAACAAATAATTACTTGTACATAGTGGTCAGTTAAAATATCCTTTTGATAGGTGTTTTACGAACTTGCACCGTAGAGTTGACATTTTTGAATTTTTAAGAATTTTTTTCTTGATCAAACCATTTCTCTTTAACAGTTATGATAATTGGGCCATTTTTTACTATAGTCATTTTTTTCTTGAAAAAATGTCAAAATATGTAAATGGTCAGACTTGAGTTTTTTTAGCCACTAGTTGTTAGACAAAATAAGTTTGGTCCTTTATCTTGAATTTGTTTTTAAAGCGACTTTAAACTCACGACTTGTCCAAGAAGTGTACTTCAACCATTTACTACTATAAAGTATAAAGTTGATCTCGTGTTTTACTCAGTTGAGAAGTGATTCATGGTTGTGGAAAGCATTGACTGTTGAATATTCTTAAACAACAAGCTCGGGTGCATAAAATCATGTAAAGCCATGACAAGCCAACTTTTAGAACCTGGTCTAGAGCACTAACTTAACTTTTGATGTATTTGAATGTGCTATTTATGCTAATGTATATTGGGAACTAAACGACATTGCTATTTGAACATCATCTACGCTAAACTAAGTGCCGGTGTATTCATTGACAACTTGTAAGTGTGAAAACAAAAAAATCTGCAAATAGGTGACCTTTGCACTAATGACTGTTCCTTGGGGGCTCACATAGCCCGCATCATGCAGTGTTAGTCACAATACTTACTAGACACGGTGGAGAGTAATTTACGGCGGATCATTTTTGACACAGAACGCATTCTTAAAAACATTTGACAATTTTCAACGTACTTCATGTTCAAGTCGTGGTGACATGTTGTGTTTCTAACTAATTTGACCAAGCAATCACAGAGATAAGGAATTGGTGGCAAGTTCCAATTTACGTTCTTTAGAAACCCTGAAATCCTCTCCATTTTGAGTAAGGAATAATTTGAGAATATTTTCACAATTGGTAAATTTGTTTTTTTGTGATGGAAGACAAATTGATATTCCATTTAAAGCTTACATTTTACATAAGATTTTGTACTTTTCTTTTAACTATGTTTCAGGACGTTTCGCTACATTTAGGAAAAACAAGTTATGTTTATTATTATCAATAAAGCAATACTTCAAAGTATTTACTGTGTTTGTAAACCAAGGTACAAAAACAGATAACCCATTCTTGGAACATGTTGACTTGGACATTTTGACAAAAATAATCGACACCAAAACAGATGCTTATTGGACTTACACCCTTGTTAATTGCTAAGTACACGAAAACTGAAAACTCTTGTTAATCCCGTCAAGAAAGTAGAAACACAAAATTTGTTATTTATTTTCAGATTTTCCAGATGTCATAGATCTGAAAAAAATATGCCAACAAGGTGTTACATTAAACTTGAACAAAATGTTTTCAAGTAACTCTGCGCTGAGATTTATTTCTGCAGTATCATTTAAGTGTCTCTACACCTGCCTTCCATCACAAAATCTTCAGATTAGGAACTGATGAGAAATTCGTCTGTAATTGGTCCTTAGTCAAATGAGAGGTGATTTCAGAGCTATGAAAGAAGTGATTAGACACTTGGCTAGTCAGGTGTAAGTCAGACCAATTTCATAGTGATAAGTGGATGTCTGAATCATAAGTTCACTTCTTGGACAAGGCACAAGTTTCTAGCTGTTTTAATAATTGATCCATTTGCGACTTAGTATCCTGGTTACAAATTTGTTGTTTTTTTAAAAAATAATATTTTCTTTGTTAAGAAATCGTGGTTATTCCCTCTAAATTAGAATGGTTTTCACCAAAAAGCATGCCTGTTTGCCAACATAGTTTAGTCACTAGCACTGGGTCATATAGCCCTTGTTGAGCACATGGGCCAACACATGGTGTTATTATGTAGGAACCATATATGGTCATGTGCTTGATTGTTTGTTCTTGGGAATTTTGTGTTTATGTCTGTGGTCGCCTGAGTCATCCCCCACAAGCATTTACTGATACTTAATGTTCCAAAAATGCCGATCAAGTAAAAAGCCATGTCAGTGTAAGTCCCCAACTGTGTTTCCAGCAGTACAGTACAGGTTAGGAACCAGCTGGTTAACCATCATTTTTCTCTTAGAACTGGCAATAAAATTAGCTGTAACAATACCAATGATTGTAATGGAAGTATTAGTTACTACGAGTTACATTTTATATATGTAATTGCCAGCTGCAGTATTGTTTTAAAACTTAGTTCCACAGCAGCATGATAATGTCCCACTTTATTGAATGTTAGTCACATACTTATGTTGTGTAAAGGAGTTGCTGTTCATTTTTCCTTTTTCGTTTAATTGATCCATCATTGCCCCATTCTGATTCATAGGCACAGACAAGGGTTGTGGGTGTGCAGCCAGTGCAGTGCAGTGCAGTGCCTCACCAATTTTTAATTGGTATTTTAGCAACTATGAGAGCCATTTGTTGAAATTTAATGAGTTTTGCATCACTAAGTCTTTTCGTTGACCTGATTTTTAGAGTTTCTTTTCTCATTTTAAGAAAATTGTCTTTTGCAGGAATTGTGCTGGATTCAGGTGATGGCGTATCGCACACTGTACCCATCTATGAAGGTTACGCCCTGCCCCATGCCATTATTCGTCTTGACTTGGCTGGTCGGGATCTCACTGACTATCTCATGAAGATTTTGACAGAGCGTGGCTACAGTTTCACTACAACAGCAGAAAGAGAAATCGTGCGCGACATCAAGGAAAAACTGTGCTATGTCGCTCTTGACTTTGAGCAGGAAATGTCTACCGCTGCTTCATCATCATCATTGGAGAAGAGCTACGAATTGCCTGATGGTCAAGTCATCACCATCGGTAATGAGCGTTTCCGATGTCCCGAGTCACTCTTCCAACCATCTTTCCTTGGTATGGAATCTGCCGGCATCCACGAGACCACATACAATTCAATCATGAAGTGCGACGTCGACATTCGTAAGGATCTTTACGCCAACACTGTGCTCTCCGGTGGTACCACAATGTTCCCCGGTATTGCTGACCGCATGCAGAAGGAAATCACTTCCCTTGCCCCTGCTACGATGAAGATCAAAATCATTGCACCGCCTGAACGTAAATACTCAGTCTGGATCGGTGGCTCCATCCTGGCTTCTCTCTCCACCTTCCAACAGATGTGGATCAGCAAACAGGAATACGATGAATCTGGTCCTAGTATTGTCCACCGCAAGTGTTTCTAAGTCTTGTCATTGTAACTTGATGTTTTTTCAGACATATATTGTTAAGCTTGGATACAATCAAAATCTATTTACATTCTACATTTGTGAAATATTTTTAAAGATTCTATTTTGTTTGTATCCATTTTGATATGAAATAAAAATATTTCTTGTAATCGGTATCTTGCGAATTTTGCTTTTTGAAGACCACTAATTTATAGGATTGCTCATCTTAACACAGATTTCAACACTATTTGCCATTTTTGTGGAGTCTTTCAAAATCACTGTTGAGTATTGAGGCAATAAACTTCATGATCAATTGCTTGCTTTCAAAGTATTATCTTGAAATTGGTCTCTACAGTTGTTAATTTTTTAAATACCCTATGTGCTTAGTAATAATTTTTTTGAAGTTCCATGCTGCTGGAATACCTTGTTAGTCATCATTCTAAAGCTACAATTTAGCTAAATGACAACCACATATCAAACTGAAGCACACACTTTCCAAAGCATTCCAAGCACATTAACCCAAGTCCTATATCTCTCAAGTCTGCCACTTGCCAATTAGTGTTAGACTGGAATTTTAGTAGACCAATGTTGATTTAAACCACCTGTTGGTAATGCTTGGGTTGAGTAAATATATGGTTTATCCATTACCTACAAGTGGTGAATGGGCGGCACAGCACATAGTTGCCTTAGCAACACAACCTTTTGATGGTTGTGAGTCATTTTGGTTCTGGGATTATTTGGTAAAGTGAGCTCCATCGTTGACAGTTGTAGATACAAACATATTATATATGAAAAAATTAATTTTAATCCTTAACCCAATTTGTTTCATGTACGGGTAGATGAAAAGTACTTAAATCAGGAGATTTGGATCATTTTTTGTTAAAATAGTTGTATGGTAAAAACAGAGCTTGGAGTTTGCTTCAATTTATAGGATTTCCTCTTTTTTGGTTTAGATTTCCTCTTATTTGACTTCCATTATCCTCTTTTTTCTTCTCTTTTTTATCATTAGTTTGACTTCCAACATAAGAAATTTTTTTCAGCCCTGTCTGTAGAACAATGCATCATCTATAAACTTTTCTTCTTTGTCATTGGTTGTTTTAAGCCGTTTAGAAAAGACTGATTTTGAGCACATCAAATGATAGTATTTAAGTGGGTTTTATAGTGCTGGTAAAAAATAAAATTTAGATGTTTTAGAAAGGAGATGGTGTAACTTTTTTATACATTTACTAGCTCACAAGAATTAGAACGCATGTGCGTGTCATGACTTGAGCTCACGCACAGCCACATGCTCGCCACACTCATATCAAGGATCAATCAATGGTTATTAGAGACATAAAGGAGCCATAGGAGCCCATCTATCATTGAATTTATTTTGTTCACATTTTTTAAATATGAAAATTTTTGGTGTAACTTTGAAACTGTATCTTTTTTAACTAGCAAGCAGGTTAGGTGTGGGTGTGTATGTGATTGTTTGTCCTGTCATTGTTTTCGTCCTAAAAATTTTCTATGGTAAATTTAAATAACTAGATGAAAATTTGTCAGCTAATAAAGTGGCTGCATGTTACTAATTCAGAATTTAAAAGGTGTTCATACATGACTGACTACCCAGCAAACAGGTCTGGATTAAATTTCAGAATTAATGTTAGCTTGCGATTTCACAGTGAAATGATATGAATAAAAATCAGTGGAGCAAGACTTAATCTTAGCAGGGTTAAAAACTTGACAGTTTTTAAATTGTATTCCTGTCTGGGAGTAGAATTTTTAGGATTGTCGTGTTATTTTACTAATGTATCAGATGAAATACGGTACTCAAACAATATGACCATCGTATGTTTGGAACACTGTATGGAGATCTTCTCATGTGTTGATGGTAGTTATAAAATGGCACCATTATACTGTTGCCATACTGTTTGGATAATCTCTCATCTATGGCTTGAGTAATGTTGGTGGTATGTCATCAGTTTAAACAAAACAATTGATCAAATCATCAATTCTCATTTTTTCAAGGACGACTACCTTGTTACAGATTGTCAAAAATTCACGAGGTCTTTCATATCAGTTGCAAGATACAAACCAAAATTCTGGCAGGGTAGTTTATTTTTTTTTCTTTAGAAATTTTAAAGTCCTACGTACAACTAAACAGCTGAAGCCAAAGTCACTTCAAACCTTCAAACACTTAGTCAGCATCAGTCAACCCCCCCCACCCCGCATTAAAGGAATGTTCCATCCTGAAACATTTGTTTTTATGATAGGCGGGATTTTTGTATCGTATTCTAGCAAACTGTACATTCTTAGTCTGGCTACCATGCTAACTCATGCCTTCAAGCCGCTCCACTGTGCTCCGAAATGGGGAGTTTCTATTTTGACTAAGTTAGCATAACACAGCTTCTTTAAATTTCAATGTTTAAAGTATAAACAAGAACACATTGTTTTGGTAATTTATTGGCTATGCTGTGCCATGCCAGGCTTGCTTGTTGAATCATCACCTTTGATACTATCTTCAAGTGGTTGCCATTCAAGATAGTGCCAACAATTTTAACAGCTGCTAATACTTAGCTGGAAATGTTATTCTAGAAATTGGTGCAATAGACATTTTGTTTTCAAGTTTTTGAGCATCACCAAGGTAATAGTATGTACCAGAATAATAGAATGGTTGAACAAAATACTGCAGTGAAATTTTGTGTGCTTAGTTGGTTCCATGGTTGTATTCTGCAGCAAGGCAAAAATTCTTCTGTTTGAAACAAAAATAATTGATTTCTAAAATTACCTTGTTTCTATTTTTCAGAGGCTTGCCACATTGTTGCAAGTGCTTAAAATTTTACCAAATGTTTTGTAATAGCTATGTCATGCACTCCATGCTAAAAGTGAAGTAAATTTTCCTGAAAGTTTTTTTACTAAGAAATTTGACAAAATCAAATTTCACCTGTGTGCCATATTGTGACCCAAACTGAATAATTTATAACACAGATTGATTGTACACCATACTTCCCTATTTGCTTTTTTCTGAAACAAATGAATTTCAGCAACTTAACAACGTTAATCCAATTTAAATTGAGAAGGTACCTCAAGGTTCTTGTCAACCTTTGCAAAGTCCTTTCACATTTATCAAATAACTTTTTGGTTGTCCACTTTCAACCCTTTAATACGATGAATGTTTTCAGTCATCCAGTTGGATCATAGTATAAGAATCAATAAATCTATTACTGGACTTACGGTACGTGGAGATGGCTACGTTGCGTCATCTTCCAACCCTTTATTGTGTATAGTTTCGGAGTCCTTTGCGATGGAAAAATCTTTATTTATAATCGCGTCACCATTGTTTTTTGTGAAAATCATTATTTTTTGCTTTGTACATGAATTTCTAAACAACACTTACTGTGGTCAACATTGTGTTTGAACTAAACATTCTTATTACCAGTACAGTAAAAACAGAGATATCAGCCATCAAAATTACTTTTTAAAACATTCCGGTAAGGTTTCATTTTTGACTGCTTTTGTGTTGTTCTAAAAAAATCAAAAATCTGATGTAGCCATAGACCATAAAATAAGTCGCACTATTTCATGGAATCGACCCATATACTGAAGAAAATGTTCAAAACAGGATTGAAATCACTATCAGAAATGTTGTTCGTGGGTCAAATCAAGGCATTTGGTCTTCCAAAATAATTTTTTCAAAATTACCTTTTGCTTTTGAAATTCGGTGTGTAGGTAGTCAAATACTTGAAGTTTGTTGTACAACACAAGATATTTTTACATTTTCCCACTTTCCATGTTTTTTCAACAGCTTTTATCCATAAAATCATGTCGAGGACAGATTTTTTAAAATTTGACTTTTATCAAAACTATCTTTATTTCAGTCGAAGATTGATTTTGATACTGTTATATTATCACACCTGGACTAAGCTTAAATTTGGTAGAACCAAGTATTTTAAGTTTCTTTCTAATTAATTAACCAAATGGTGATTTTCGGTCCGTGATGTTTTGGGAATGAAAAGTTGGGATTAGATAAAAAACTAATGAGGTTGTTTGCACCAATCTTCAGCTTCTCTAATAACTTCAAGATGGAAATTATATCTCAAAAATTGAAAATTATTGAATTGCAATTGTTTGGATTAAATTTGTACATGAAAATCTGAATTCCTGACTTACCAATAAACGTTTGTCATATAAATGCAATCAGCTGAAGATGTCCCAAACAAATTGATATTTTGCAAACACCTGTAAGTAATGTTATGAGTGACAATGATTAATACAGATATGACTTAATAAAATATGGTGTGGGTATCGACATTTTCAAATCCCTGAATTTTGACAATTACCTTAAGCAAATGAAACACTGAAGATTTTTTGAGGCTGTATTTATTAAGTTCATTTTTTATCAATTAACTCAGTGCTTGACTTGGCAACCTGCAAGTCACCAATGTGACCTCAGCTTGTGTTTGGCAACCTTGGAAAATCTTAAGTTGCTACGAAGTCGCCTCTGCGACTATCAAAGTTATACAATAATTCTCCCGTAAATTCATTTCAAAGTTTGTGTTGACTTCCAAACTTTTTACCTTTGGTTCACAATTATTTCGTTTATTTCGGGAAATCAGCGCATTTGCCACCACAACAGTGAGCACACATCAAACGCATTTGAATTATAACAGGAAGTAAACAGATGGAAGTCAGAATTGTTCGGCAAAATCGGGCAAGATTGATGAACCACGCGCCACCAGTGTATGTGGTCATCCGCATTCTATTTTCATTGGTTGGCAGGAGTAATTAGGGATGACTGTACCGTAATCATTCGGGTTAACGCCCATGCTCATTTTCGATTTAACCGCCCACTGCTCGGTTAAGCGCCCCCTGCGATTTTTGAAGATTTCCAGTTAAGCGCCCACCTCTCGGTTAAGCGCCCATCCCCGACTTTTAAAGAATGAAGATTTAGCGCCTAGTGCTATTGAAACGCTCGATTCCCCGACTTTTAGAAAAAGATCGATGATCACAATGAGTGCAACGACGCCGGGACTCCGAAACGGTGGTTTAGCAATCTGAATTACAGTACAGGTAACGAGTTATTGTCTTGGGTCATGAACTCACTTCAAAATATAATACTTGAACCTTTTTGTCACTTTATTTTCTTCCCTTGTTTGCAAAGTTTAAGAACGCCGCCGGCGTCAAAACCTCCGCTTTCAGCGACTTTGTCTGCCGTGCTGAGTTTCCGTCTGCAGTGCACTTGATAAAACATATATTCGAAAAAATCAAGCCCGAGAAATGTGACAATGGCTTTGCCAACCCTCCAAATTCTATTAAGGTGGGAAGCTCTCTTATTTTGAACAAATCTCATAACTCACGGAAAGATGTCAAATTCTCAATATTTTGATGAGTATAACTGCTGGGTTATAGAGGATGTGGGGCGACCGAAGGGACAGTACAAGTGCTTTACTGGGTTACCGATTTCGTAGGTGCCTGTCGATTTCTGAATTCAAACGTTGGCAATATTGTATGTTTGTGTATGATCTTGAAGTAATAAAAAACGGCTAGTCAAATTTTGTTTTTCGCTTATTGCATCTCAGTCAAACTGGTTAGCAGATTTAACTAATGTCGCTGGCTGTTCTTTACTATTTCTTGCGTCAGCTCCCACGTAAGCGTGACTGTGTGAATTATCGTTTCGACATCCCCTTTTTAGCCATCCAGAATAATTTTGTTTATACATTGGCCATTTTCAGCCTGAACAAAAATTCTTACCCTTCGAGTCTGAAATATCTACGACGTAGACTGCTTGATGATAGTGGGTAGGAGATTCACGCAGCTAGTTACAGGGATGGGCTTAGGGAGTATCGAGCCGGGAAATATTGGAATAGACTTGACATCGCAGTTTTGGGGAACATTGGCAACGGAGGAATATCGTGAAGAACTGGGTCTTTCGTAACAACAGCTTAAAAGTACACAGTCACGCCCGTTTTTGTTACTTCGGACTGTCGCTATGTGTGACTGATTTGTAGTGGTGCACGTGCGCAAGTTCCCACACTTTGGAGTGCATGTTACCTTGACACCAACATGTGATTGACAGGTGACTCACACGTAGGCCCTACGTGCGTGCTGAATACCGCCACTATCTTTGGCCATAAAAAACGAGATGCATATTGAAAGAGGCCGTTATATTAGTTGACGGCATTTCCAAGTCACGATTGTCAGCCTGCTGAGACATTGCGCGATAACAGCGGGACCGAACAGTGCCGCAGTGCGATATTACAAGTGATATAAATAGGATAATCTGGACATCTTGCATGAAAAATAAATGTTTTTCCACCTCGAAGTTTGGTAAGGTGATCGTTTAAGAATAGTGAATTGAAACATTGCTGTATTCTGACGTTTTGTAACATATTTATGCAGCTGCTCGAAATTTTATTCTTGATCGACGACTGGCTCGACCACCCCCGATCCTTGTCTTACTTCTTTGCTTAGCATGTTTGGCGCAACGGCAAGAGAGCAATGCGGGCTGTTGAGATAAGACAGCTAGCCGCAGAACCATACGCTGAAAATGTCATTGAGTCTCGGAGTGTCGACTATAACATCCCAAACACAAAAAAAACAGCAGAGTTAAGTTTTTCAAACTTTTATTACAACCGATTTTAAAACTGCTCTCTGACTCAGAACTTGACAGCTACATATAGTACGAGACTGTAACCATAAATTGGTGTTGAGCTAAGCGTCAAGCGTTTAACTGCTAATGTATACGTAGGCTATGTATAAGGCAATAGATTGACCTTTATGCATATCTTCTAAGGTAATAAAACAAAATTAACTAAAACCTACTTTTTCTTTATAAATTCACCACAAATTGGTTCTTATTGTTTGGCAAATATGTTAGTAACATCAGTGGTGCATTAACATAACTGGCTAGGGCCCAAGGATGAGCTTTAGTTCAAAGCATGGGTGGACTGGCCTTGTGTACATTTGGGCAAAGTCAGCCCTCCCTTCAATGTGAGAAATGGGTCCTTTTGCTGGAAATGTCACACTGATTTTGAGACTTGGCACAGTCGTTAAAATGACTAGCTAATTTTGACAACGAAATTACTGGTGCAAGGGAGTAAAACAGGTTTCTGGGGTTGACTTTTTTGTTGAGTAGTTGGTGATCAAGTATGACTGTCAATTGTTGTTGCCAAATCTCACCAATTTAGGTCGTTTACCATACAATATACCATACAATATGCTATACAATATACCATACAATATACCATACAATGTACCATACAATATACCATACAAGGGACAAGTGAAACCTTATTCTTGTAACAAAGAATGGTTCATTGATTGCAAAAGAATGGTATTAATAACGTGGTCAAATTTTATTTGCTATAAATCTTGAAGATGAGATCTCAAAAATTCCTACGTTCTAAAATATCTTTTTGTTTTCGTTTTAGGCAAATTTAGATTTTTTCATGAAAACCACAAGTGGTGTTTTTATGGCCCCTCATCCAAAGGCGAACATTTCAAAACCAATTCATAACAGTTTTAGGGCGCAGTGCATAAAGCGTAGTATCTGAAAGTTTCATATGAATGCGGTCAACCATTTAGGAGATGTTATGTTCTGAATTTAGCCACACTTGAAGGTTATCTTGAGGTCCTACATAAGCTCTAAGGAAATTAAAGAAACAGATCATATGTTAGCTTTTAGTTAAATGGGAGATTGTTTTCCTTGTGAGTTTCTTGTTTAAAATGTTCACAACCACATTTTGGACACATTTTCCCACACCCATTTGCTCTCTGATGTTGCCATGGTTTTATTTTGTAATTACTTTAACAGGCTTTAACAACACCAATTATGTTTGGCCTGGCTGTACCACTGCATAGTTTGTCTATGTGCTAGGCCAGGCTTCAAGCTGCTTGCAACAGTTTCAATATATGTTCGTCAGCATACCTTAACATGAACTGATTAAATTCAATCTGGTTCATTTTATTTCACCATTAAGGTTTTGTGGGACCTTGTCAATAAATCTATGCAGATGTTNATGCCCCCCCCCCCCCATATTTTGTGTTCACCTCTGTAGTTCCTTCATGTGTTTTCATCGCATTCTGCAAATAGGTTTTTATTCTTTATTAAGGCTCAATAGATTATGATACGTGTATGGTGAGAATTGAAACAGAAAAATATTGCATCGCTTTCTCATGCCTCGGGATAGCGAGTGAACATTAATTAGTTTTACCTGATGCTCAGTGTCTCAGTTGTTTCTGAGTATACTACATGTAAAGCAGGCTTCGAATTCTCAACATTTTACAAACACCACGGAATCTCGGGCAAACAAGTTTTGTCTCATGACGTCACCACATCACAGGTAATCCATTCTCTGAGCATCAGAGTCATCCATGAATTGGGTTCGGCGACTCAGTTAATGTAGTAAACTTCAGCAAAAAGGTATAATAGCGTAGCAACAGTATCAAAGACCAAACTTTCAATTTTCATCAGAATCACAGAAATCCTATTTTCGATAACCCTCAAGTGGATCAATTTGAAAACGGAATACAGCCTTTGGAAAACAGAGTATAAAGCATTGTATCTGAAAGTTTCATATGAATCTGATCAGTCATTTCTTTGATATGGTGTTCTCAGGTTCACCAAATATGTGATTTTTCTGGAGTCCTGCATAACCTTCGTAAGCAAAAAAGAGATTGCTTAATGAAGTGTTGCTATGTTTTGGGTAGCAAAAGGAGTTTTAAAAACAGTCATGTTTCATATCTGTTGTCTGTGCAGCTGTAATAGAAATAAAAAACACTCCGTTCTTGTTCAGCTGTTAGTACTGAACTATAGAATTTTGAAATTTCGTATTCTTTAGAAATTTAAACAATGAAAATTAGTCGTCTTTTCAAAGTTTATGAATCATTAAAACATTTCAATTCTTTTTTCAGGCATTCACCTGTATCGTGCAGGCGAAGCAGGTAAAAGGTCACCCTCCTTTCTGGAAATGTTGCCAGAAAACCTTTCATGTGGCAGTGGATATTCATAAACATATCGCCCAAAGTCACTCATCTGACATTGACAATAAATTTGGAGAGATTTTGGCATTGCCAGCTGATTCATCAAAGGATCTCAAGAAGAAAGGGGTGTTTAAGAAAGTAGACAAGCCCAAACAAATTTTAGAAATGTCTTCCATGGAAAAGGACCTTCCTTGTTGCTTTGCAGAGAATGATAACTTCCCATGGCTTCCACATGTGGACAACCTATCTGAAGACCCACTGACAACAGATGGCAGAGTCGTGTTGTACTACAAGTACAGGTTGGTGATTTGCTAGTATGTAGTGCCCCCTTTTAACATTTATAGTTACTAACGACTAGATGATAGGTATTTGTAAATTGTTACTTGTTTTTTATTTCTAGTTGAGTTTTTCAACTTTGATAGATTCTGTCTTCAAATTATATACACTAGGAAAAGTTTTGTTTTTGTTTTGTTTGTTTATTGACAGTGTTGTAATATATACAATCAAGGCTATTCAAAGTATTATGTATTACATTCTTTTTCTGTTAAGGCTTGTGGACATAAATTATGTCTGGTCTTATTATGTAATTTAGTTACATATCCCGTTAATTTAAGCATATAAACCTGTTTTAGAATTGAAGCAACTGAAATTGTATTTCCTGATGTTAAGAAGAAGTCACCCACTTCATTTTAATTCGTTTGGTTATGGACTTTTTTATTCTGACCTTTAAAGGGACATTCTCGGTGTGAAAAGTTATTTGCAGATTGGCAGTGGCACAGAATGAAACACTCTAGCACAGATAGTAGTAGCCAAGCAATTTGCCACTGAGTTAAATCTCACACTGTAAACAGTAGAGTGCTGTAAGCAAATTTAATTCTTGAACGCACTGGCCTTGATTTCATCGAATGTCTGACACACATTTAAGAGAATTGGTGATTGGTAATGAAATCGCAAAAATACGACAGATTTTGCTGTTGTATAGCTCAAGTCAAAGCTAACTTCAAGAAGTCTGTCCCATGCAACAATAAGCCCCCAAAATGCATTTTTTTTTTGACGTAAAACCGATCATGTCCCTTTAAGCACATAGGACGAAAAAAGGAGTTGTATGGAGGCCGCTATAAACCATGGTCTTGTATTAAAAATATCAACTTTCTTCGTGGGTGTATTTGCTCTTCGAATGCAACGTCATCGCATTCTTAGCTCTTGTTGGAATTGAAATTGGTTATAACAACTCACCTAGAATTACCCTGGCAGCCATAATGCATTGACTACAAAAACTAATCCTTTTTCTTTACCATTTTTATTCATGTTGGATTCATTTTGAATTGTTTTGAGTTGAGCCTGGACAAAATTTTGCATCGTCAGAAATTTCTAACATTCTTAGTCAGCTAAGTGACGCTTATCAGCATGGCACATGCTTGCCTTAATCATAAAAAATTGCATGGGTAGGTCAAAGGTCATGGAGCTTGGACTCTAATAAGTGGCAACATGAGGAAGCCATTGCTATCTCTTTAAAGCAATACTGGACCAGATAAGATTACAATAAATTATTAACTATGGGAACTTCTGGAATTGACGGTCTACAGTGTGAGAGTGGTAGCAGGGGGGGGTCAAAGTAGTCTGTTAACTTGTTCACACAGTGACAACATGCACTGATGGCCAGTCGGTGCATCGGCCCTTGTGCTTGCATACCAAGTGCTTTTTATTAATCTTAAGATGTTTGGCAATACATATTTGTGTGCGGAATCCATTCTTATGTGTCCGGAAGATATGAGGGGAACGTAGTTATTCAACCCTATTATAAGACGATAAATGATACATAATTGTATGTACTCTTTCGTGATTTGTTTGACCAGGCAGCAAATTCTGACACAGTATAGTGATTATGTTCACTTTTTCACGTACCTCTTAAAGCGGTCAGAATAACATTTGCAAAACATTCAGTCATGAAACAAATCATGCACTGCTGTGTTCATGGGTATAATTTTTGAGTCACAAAATTGTAAAACAAAACAACTTTCTGAAGACAGCCTTAAAATCATCCACTTATAGGCGAAAAACACTGAATTGTGTATAAAGTCCAACTTTTTTCCAACTTCAAAAGTATTCCGAATATCGTCCCAGATGGAAAAATTGGCAAAACAATGTTTCTTAGGGATTGTGAGCTAATCTCTCCTCAATAGAGTGCAAATTCCACTGCAAGACAAGCAGACGATCAGCAATGCTTCTTCTTATACCACTGTACATGCATGGGTCCATTTTCTGAGCACAGGTGATGCGAAAAATCACTGAATATGCCTGGTCGTCACCTAGGCTATCGACAAATTCAATGGCAAAATGAATTCTACCACTAACTTGACTTGAAAATGACCTGTGTGCTCAAATATTGGCTTCTAGGCCTGAATGGGGCAATCTTCAAAATTGAAGAGACGTGGAAAGTTTTGCACCAATGACGCTGATATTTGGTAATAACTGCCTGGAACAGGCTATATGCAAATTGTATAGTTATCACCCACAACTTTTTAATGTTCCTGATTATTTCTATGGAGGACTGTTGGCAAGATTTGGCACATATGCATGGGCGGCACACCATAGGGGGCTGGGGGCTATAGCCCCCCACTTTTTCCTCTGTTACCACGCACATGGTCTATAAGCGGTGCACCACAGGGGGGGCTGAGGAGGCTTTAGCCCCCCCCACTTTTTACAGTACTGCGCCGCCCATGATATGCAGTAGTACATGTGTTACAAATTTCTGACGTTGGCAGTCGTTTTCATAGAGTTTGAATTTTGTCCACTAACAGGTTGAGGTCATAAGCATTTGTTTGGCAGTGCTTAAGACTTCTGAGTGCTCTGATTCAATTTTTCAGCAATTTTTGTTAGAGAGTGCATAGACAAAAATCGATTTCACTCGAATTTTAACTTTTGTATTCACCAAACTAGTGTCCAGCAGCTTTAACCAACATGTCAGTTTCTCTTAAGGCTTTAGAAATTCTTGCTAATCTGAGTAAAGGTCAAGATTGACCGATTTTATTACAGATGTTTGTTTTGACACTATGAGAGTGCTGCTTTTATTACAGAAGTTGTTGCTGCAAAAGTCCTTGCATAAGTGAACTCATGTGACTTGCAGTTAATCACCTCATGCAGTCCTTCCTCTTCCTCATTTCTTGTTGCTTGCAGGCCTACTGTATGGTGCTTCACTGAGTAACCCTCATTAAGTCACCCTACTTAAACTGGCTGACACACTGCTTTAGGTTCTTAGTTTTCTTTTATTAACTTTCCTGGTTTTTTTGCAGCATATGGTAAGGGTGGAGCTCATGATAAAAATGTTTCTCCTCATGGCTTTTCTTTTGAAACAAGTGATAATGTTAAATCTAAAAGAAATATAAATTTTTAGAATGCCTGATGGAGGTGCTTGCTTATCGTAGAGCGTTGATTTCTCAAGTTGGAAAAGATTAAACATTTCTTCTTGTGGTCTGTGGCGTCTTGCTATGTTCTTGTACAATAACTTCCTGTTTGTATAAATACCTTTATGATACTTTTCCTTGCGTTTTATAAACGCACTAAAATGGAACTTATTGAATGAAAATCCTAATGATTTGAGTTAACAACAAGCTACATAATATGGGAATGAATGTTCACTTCTGGCGCCATCACACAGTATTGAAATAAAGATTGTTACCTATTGGCTGCCTGTCATGGTTATATTTGAGAATGTAGCAATTATCCCCGCTCACTAGTACCCCGACAAAGCGCCCAGGATGGGCCCGAAAGCTAGGTTCTCAAATATAACCAGGCTGCCAATAGATTTCAATCTTAAATTTCAATATGCTCCGTTATGTTATTGAGATCAGGTTAGTCTGCATAAGTGAATATGGGGGGAGACGGGTGCTCCTCCCTGGGCACGACTAAATATATGCCCTCTGTCATACCATTTTAGGGTTATTATGATGGTTATTATGTGGTCGTGGCCCCATCACAACACAGATCTCTCAATGGTATAGGTTAGGGTAGACAATCATCCTAGCTCTTTTGGACCACCAGGTTTTCTGTCTTCTTTTCCCATGTGCTGTACTATTTTTAGGAATTCAATCTGTTTCTTTTTCCTAGTTCCTATTATTGACTGAATTATTTGGTTCCAACCACGTGCTACATAGTCACAAACATTTGCATGCCACTGGAGCTTTCTGTCACGTGCGAAAGGAAATGTGGTTTGTGAGAAAAGAGCTGAATTTTGGTATTTGTGAAAGAGCAGTTTATGAGAAAGAACTGAGTTTGGAAGAATGGGCTTGTGGTCAGGGAGGAAGAGAACTGCATTTCTCACGAAACTTCGTCAATTAGATAGGTTTGCTGTTTATGAGAACTACTGTTCGTAACGTGTTGTAGAGATTGGGAACAAGTTACAGTTCACTATTGTTGGACACTAGGGAGCGCAGGGTCTTGTCTCTGTACTCAAATCCTGACTTGAAAATTGGCCATTTCTTACTTTGAGTAAATTTATGAATTTGCTATCGAGTCTGAGTCAAGTCCGAGTGCGATGGTGAGATCCTGAAGAACTCAGGCTCAATATTAACTTGACTTATCGTATTCGCCCTTAAAAGTGCCCAGGTCGCTTAAAAAACTTCGTTTCAGGAGGGGAGGGGCGCTTATTAAAGCGGTTGAAACACGGTTTCCGAAATGGGTGAAATCGGAAGCTAGGATTCATCAAATTTATACGCTGTGACGCATCTGTAACTTATGGCAAACTTTTCACAAAGTTGTGGACCATTGCTATCAAAATTCATTGTTAAATTGCAATCCTTTTTCAGAAAATTGTGCGGAAATCCCAGGGTAAAAACTCGCCGACTGATGCATTGCAACCTCGCGATCGCCAATAGGGCAACTTGAATTCTTGAATAAAAGTACAGTTTCAACTCAACAAATTACCTGAAAGCCTCCTTAACTTTTCCAGATAGCGTCCCTAAAATTTTTAAGTTCCTGTGGAGTCAGGATTAACTGCAGATTAAGTCCAAGTCTGCGCTATATCGCACCCCACAACACGAGAAAAATCTGGACGAACACACAAAATGTTGTCATATGAAGTTTGTTTTGAAGTTAGTCTGCAGGTGTGTGCCGAGTGAGCGAGTGCGTTTGCATCATCAGAGTTCATTTGCCAGCATACCAGGCCTACATGTATGTAGCGCGCGCTTCTTGGCCACGTGCCTTTAATACTGGTCAAGGTTTTTTATTAGTCTTTGATTCGCAGTTTTAATGTGTACAAAGAAATCTCCATTCCTGTTGAGGGAGGAGATCTGTAAAGGAAAGATACAATACAAACCTGTTGACACGTGCATGCGTCTTTTCTGAAAGGCGTGGCCATAATGGGACACGTTTCTCGCAAGATCAGCAAAACTTCTTGCATTCTTTTTGAAGCACAGTGGAAGTTTGAAGTGTACAGTCACGGCTAAATACTGACATAGCGGCGAGGCTCGTGGTATAGAAATTCTGCGCTCAATTATTTTTTCAGGACTGTCGGATATTAGTTATAAATTGAAGACGTTAATGTAGACTTTTAAAACTGTAGGTAAGGTATTTTTCTCATGTACACACGTTCATGGGCTGGGCGCTTATTTTAGCGAAGTCTGAAAACGCGTGGGGGTGCTTACAGGGGCATGGGCGCTTATTACGACGAATACGGTAGGTCTTGAATTTTGGCAAACTGTCAGGTCTTCCCCAGCCCAGAAAGTAGTTCTCTTCTGTGTAGACAAATTAAGACCAGTTTTGAAGCAGTAAGTGATGTAAATCTTAGAAGTTTATTTAATTTCTTTGATAGACCACACATTATGTAACAGGTTAAAGCATCCGTTTTGGTTCAAGTTTTAAGGAGGAACCCATTACCTGGGCTTTTAATACTTGCTTATTGTCATTGTATTTATACGTAGTAAAATATTGTTTCAAGGAAAAAACTCATCGCTGCTAACTTGATTTGTTCCAGTTTGATCTAATTAGCACCACATGTGGGCTGGTTCAATGTTTTAACGCTCAGTTTCCTGGGCGGTGGCACAAATAGGTTTGTTGGTCGTCATGGTAACAGTCATGAACTGTAATTGAATAAACAATTATTGTATAGAGTTACATTATGTGGCCACAAAAGATAACATGGCTAGAACTTGATTTCATTTGTATGTGTGCTATGCCATCATCTTTGTCCGTCTGTGCGGTTTCCGTCCAGTGTCCACGGCTGCTGTATCTCAAAAACTCCTTGGTGCGTGTTGATGAAATTTTGTGTATATGTTCCTTTCTTGGATGGGACGGCATGAGGGAATTTTCGGACGGATACAAATACTGGTGTGTCCCCTATTGGCAATTGTATTGTTTTACGTTTGCCTTTTTATGTGCCCACATGTTTACGGTAGAATAGTAGACGCATTATGCCGTCATCTCCGTCCGTCCAGCGTCCGCTGCTCTATCTCCAAAACGCCTTGACGTATCTTCATGAAATTTTGTACATGTTTTCCTTTCGTGGCTGGGACGGTATGAGCGAACTTTCAGACGGATCCGTCTACCGGTGTGCCCCCTAGTGGCAATTTTAGTTTTTTACGCTTACCTTTGTATCTTCAAAAGTCCTGAACGGATTTTCATAAAATTTGGTATATAGGCACCTATTAGTAAGATGATACTATCCTCTTGTTTTCAGATGGATTTGACATAGTTTGCGCCACCTAGTGGCCATTTTTTACTGTTTTCTAGTCTGTTTTTTGCGTCCACCCCTCTATCAACCAAACCACTCAAAGGATGATTGTGAAAATTGGCATGTATTTTCTTACTATGAAGTGGCCGTCTGACGATGATTTTCCGATGACTTCGTCAACTGTGGCGCCTCCTAGTGACAGGCTTTTTTTGCGCTTATGGCTGTATCCCCTTAACTGTTGGCAGGATCTTTACTAAATTTAGTAAGTGTATTAATTATATGATGTTAACAACAGAGGACGACAACTTTCAGACGAATCTGACTACTGGTGTGCCACCTGTAACAGAGCAAGTCTCCACTGAACCTCAAAATATGTATTTTCTCTCATCAGGCATTCGTTTCAGTTCAATTTGCACATAATAACGATCAACTTTCCATGAAAGCAAAAGAAGGAAAACACCCTTCTCCTAAGCCTGTCGCTAGCGAAGTGCCCGACACATACAGTCGCGCCCACATGCCCACGTAACAAAGGCGCACTGAGACGCAACAAAGACATTAGCATAAGAATAAGTGAACATTTGCAACTAAATAAGAATAACAATAAGCGTAAAGTTACGAACGTCCCGTCACACACTTAGTGGCAATTTTATTTTTTTATGTTTACCTCTGTATGTTCAAAGGTCCTCAACGTATTTTCATAAAATTTGGCGTACAGGCATCTATTAATGAGGTGATGCTATCTCTGTTTTTAGATGGATTCGACCTGGTTTGTGCCACCTAGTGGCCATTTTCACTGTTTTCGAGTCTGTTTTTTGGCGTCCACTCGTCTATCAACCAAACCGCTTTCAGGATAATTGTGAAAATTTGCATGTATATTCTTACTATAAAGTGGACGGGTGACGAAGATTTTCCGATGAGTTTAACTACTGTGGCGCCTCCTAGTCGCATTTTTTGTGCTCATGGCTGTATCTATAAAACCGTTTGCAGAATCAATATATTACTGAAGTGATGCATTATTTTCTTTTAGACCCATCACAAACACAGAGCATGTTCATGCTTGGCAAAGAGAGTTATGCAATAGACTCCAGCTGACTGGGAAGGTGAGTACGTTTTACTTTGTCAAGTATGTTGCTCTGACACTAAGTTTTTTACGTGGTGAAAATTTTTTGCCAAGTATGTTGCTCTGATGTTAATTTTTTTGTTTGTTTGCACAATACAGGTCACAATTTTCGTCCGATCCACATGAAATTTACACACAACTTGTAGAGGTGGAAGGCTATTTTTTCGTCATGATTCGATCCAAGGTGGCGGATGTGATGGCCATTTTGTTTTTCGATTTTAGATTCAAATGCTCCTAGAGGCCAGAATTTGTATGTATACTGCTGAAAATCAGTATGAATATTCTACCAGACATGTTTTACAGATGTGCTGGAATCGTTTACTTTCGTTCAAAGATGGCGGAAATATCGGCAGTTGTGCATGCGCACACCTTGATATCGTGGTGAAAACATTTTGTCATGTAGAGGGCGCATTGTAGGACCAATTTGCTCGAAAATTTTCAGGTTTTAGTTTCTTGTAACTAGCTATTATGATGTGCTGTGTAACCGGAAGTATGCTTTCAAGATGCCGGATCTGGTGTATTTTCACCCGTTTCAATTGTGCTGGGGTGCCATTTTGAACGGGAAGAAAAAATTATGTGAATTTTTTATGTGGATCATCTAAGGTATACTCTTTCAAATGATCTGTACCAATTTTTTTCTCAGACTTACCATTTTTGAGTCATTTGCCTTTTGAATTTCAAAAAAAATGCAAAATTTGAAATTTTTAGAAAATTTTACAGAATTTTGTGAATCTACATCATTAGGTAGAGCTTTGAAAAGGCTTTCAGAAAATTTTTCCATTTTTTGCTAGGATGTCTACTTTTTAAATTATTCGAGATTTTCTGATAACCCTGTTCCGTTGTTGACCGATTTTGCTGCACTGTTGTTGGTTCACACCTTACAGGTTGCAATTTTTGTTGGGCTCTCATGAAATTTGCACACAACCAGTATCTCCAGAAGAGCTGGAAGCCTATTGGTTTTGGTCATGATCGAATAAAAGATGGCGGCCATTTTGTTTTCAAATTCAGATTCAATCGCTCTTAGGGACTGCAATTTTTGACGTACACGGCTGAAAATTGGTACAATTATTGTATTATGGACTAAAATGTTCATAACCTTTCCTTTTATGGAGAGTTTTAACAAATAGAATTCCTGTTGTCAGACATGTCCTGTGGTAAATATGTGAAGAGCTGCTGTAAGCTATCAATAGACTATTCAGGTATGCGTTCACCACCAATGTCTCAAAAATTGTCTTTAAGCACCCATGGTCAACTTTAAAAACCCAACCCTGACTTAATAAGCGACCTGGGCAGAAACTTAGACGAAGACTGTAGTTATCTCAGATTGTTTGGCTTTTTTCTTTGTTTTGATCTGTTTATGTAGGACACTTTGGCTGGAAACCAAAGGTGTAACCCAATATTAATTAATATCCAAGTTTGGTGCTGTTAGGTGTTTTAGAAGCCTATGCTATAAGCCCAGGTAAAAGGTTGCCATGAAATTTGATGTTCCAAAAGTGATGAGAAGATTGTTGACACTTCCTTATGAGTGACCTCATGATGTTTTGTTACTTTAGGTTTCAGGGGTGGAGCATTAGACATTTTCAGCGATAAACTCAGATATCTCTTAAAGACGGAATTTTTACTTATCTGCATGTAGACTTTGAGCAATTAAAGGTAGATATAAATGACCTGTTATTGATTGAACCTTGTTCCTAGACCACCAAACTTTACTTGAGAGACTTGAATCAAAATTAATCAATAATTCATGAAATTTGAAAGTAGTTTTGGATCTCTTTAGTATGATTTATCAAAGCTGTCGATAATGTATCTTCAGTGTTTTTTTTGTTCTTCCCACCACGTGTTGGCACAAAGCGGGGGAAAATAATATTCATAGTCATTTGTTGTGCAAAGGTGTAGGTGTGTCATTTTCAAGCATCACTCGGTGTTGGCAACCATGAACTTGTTTTCAAGGTCATAAAGAGATAATCTGGAGTTTGACTTTGAAAACTTTGTTGGAGTAAGCAAGAAGCTTTTACATTTTGTTCATATTTCGCTCAGAGGTGTTAGAAGTGCCGCCAGTCGACATTCGTTGCATCCATCTGGTTTTCAAGATCATCGCAATCTATCTTGTTGACATCATGCAGTATGAAGGATGAATTTTTAAAACACAATTTTTTTCATTTGAAAATGTTGCGAATTGTAACTAAATGATCATTTTCAGTAATCAAGCATCCAAAAGCATTCACATGGTGGTTTATAATTACATAAGAAAACAACTCGGCAAAGGTGAACTGAGATCTCCAAAACAAGGGAGTGTCTTGCATGCTCGGTAGCGATCAATTTAACCTCTCGACAGGCCCAATATCCTGCGCAGACTCAACTCCTAAAACAGAAGCGTGCGATTGGAACATGTTATCTGTGCAAGACTCATCATTGCTGTATAGCCACCAAAATTTTTATCGGATTGGCAAACAAAATCTGAGGTCACATTGGCAACCTACAGGTTGCTAAATCGAGCCTTTGCCTGTAACTAATGATTGTTTTACCTTGCTTTCCTATGTGTACAATACAAGGCAAAAGTATTCACACAAAATTACCCAGAATTCTTTGTCATGATGGCTCAGTATAGTCCTCCTTCTTGACTGAGAATGAAGTGGAAATAACAGGAAACTTAGTAAAGTGGCTAAGCCATTCTATTATTAGAATTTGTTATTACCAATGAATTTTTGCTGTTGGTCATCATGACGGAGAAAACGATATTTTGTCTGATAACTTTGGTGACTGTATGTTCATATTTCGGCATGCGCATAGCTTATTTTTTTGCATCTGAGTATTGACTAAACGTCCCCCACTTGCATAACCAGATGTCCTCTATTGTAGTACCCTGTAGCCTATATTTTAGTAGAAAACATATCTGGAGTCCATTTCATGAAAGTGATTTCAGACTTAAGACAGAGTAATTTTGTCTTACACTCCACATTTTTGAAAAAGTCTCACTTTAGCAAAAAAGCAAAGTCTCTGAGAATATACACATAATTGTTAATTACTGAGATAAATTCTATAAATTATTTTTAGACTCTGATGCGCTCGTAGATACAAAACCATCGTTCAGCAATTGCGAAGTAGGAGCATAAGTAAAAAATTAAGTCTTATCATCTCTTTCACGAAACAGAACCTTGGCAATTCTTTCAGAGCATTACCTAGAAATGAAGCTAAAATAGCTTGGGTGAAGGACTTTTCTTAACCAAAGAAATGGCATTTTTGCGTGCTGTGAACGTGAAATTGGACTGTTTTTCATATCTGTGGACTGTTATTTGAAGGTCACTGTAGATGTGAAATTGATCTAAGTAAGAGGCAACGGGGGTATTGAAGATTTGGTGGTGACTAGGGTGAGACAAATGGTGCCAATGGGGCGGGGAAAATAGGTGAGGATGGGGGAGGAACATCAATCTTGTTATTCCGTGAAATCTGGTTAATACCATTATGTGAAATTCAGTTACCATTGTCAAGTGTGAGATTTTACTTGTGGTATTCATGAGGTAACCATCCCTTCTCCCCCGTCAAAATTACCCACCTGATACTATAAGAACAAAATCTCCTATCCAAGTTTTGGCTATGTCCCTATCTACATCTCCCATAGAGAGTCCTACTAAAAATGTGTCTTAAGTGTTTTAGCAGTTGCAAGTGCGTGCATTTTGAAGACAGATTTTGTACAGTTACATTGATGACACAAACCACTTTAATTAATGAATGTAAGAAGTTCACATCATTATAACATTGATAAACATACCTGAATATTACATTTCAGATAAGAATCTAAGACTTAGCTAAGTCTTAATTTTAGAATTCATATGAACACAGTACAGTAGCAAAATTGAAGACAGTGAAAGTACTTTCTTGCCTTTATCATAAAGCACATTGAGAGCATTTTTGAGTCAAAACATGCTTTAGAAAATCATTCTGTAATCTGACCTTTTCTAATTAATTGCAGGATTTCAACTCAATCACAAGATATTTCTCAATTCAAACTCAATGTTGAAACTGATGCTGTGATGGTTAAAAAGTTTTTAAAACTATATCGAGCACTTTTGTGTTCTATGAGTACGTAATCTCTGAAAATAATCAGACAAAATTACCCAAAATTCTTAGTCTTCATAGCTGAGTTCAAGCGAAATTCCACATCATGATGGCTCAGTGCAAATGAAATTCACCAACAAAGTAGCTCGACTGACTCGTCATGACAGGGAAATGGAATGTTGTTCAATTACTTTTATGTGTACTGACTTGGAAATCTCATTTCACACAATGGAGAACTTGTTGATTTAATTTAATTGCAATGAGTCAGAAAAACGACTGGTGAAAGAATGCAGGTAAACAGTACTTCTTCTGTGTTATGGTTACACTACCGTATTGTCGGAATGGAGCCCATAGATGTCACTTTTGGTTCAATATCCCACATCACTCTGTTTTATCTTACTTTGAATTTGCTCATTTTTAATAGCCATATTTGACAAATGACGGCAGGTTTGGGATCAAAAAACTGTAACCAAATATCCACTGGAGCATTTTCAAACTGGCAAGTGTTTTATTAAATGAGACAACTTACGATTTGATCTTAATCCCTTGGTAGCAAAACATATTTGGGATACAAAGTCCTGCAAAAATTTTTTGTGTTTTCATAGTTTCGAAAGTAGATATCTTTACGAAAAACTACGATCTTCACTTAGGTTTCATACAATGAAAACTCCACTTTGTGTCACTTTTAGTTTGCTACTGAGCCAGTAGATCTTAATGCTGTTCTAGCAGTAAATTATTTTTGGTTAGAACAATACAAATTCAGAATTCCGAAAAGGGTCATCTGAACATAAACAGGCATATTTGCTCACCATTGAGGCTCTCACCTATCATGGACAACTGGCTTCATCTGAATAACCTAGTTTCTTAGACTGCCACTAGGGGTCAGTATGCGGCAAGAATTCGGTTGTGGGTATGGCCTAATTTACGAGGCTGATGAATATTCTGAGATAAATTCAGAATTAATCTAACGGAGATCAGTTTAAGTCGCTATGTAAACAAGAAATCAATTTCAGTGAGTTAGGCTTATGAGAGGGTCAATGGCCAGCTGACGCACTTGACAATTTTTAGTTATCACTGTGTGTCAAGGAAGTCGTATTGGAAAACCTTGATAATTCCGTTGGTCTGCAGAACTAGTAATTCACCGCAGCTGCTGACTGCCACTGACGCGGGCATATCAATGCCATTCTTCTTGCTCAAGAGAATTCCCAGAAAGTCTCCAGAGGGCGAAATCTGGTGTATCTCATCTTTGCCCTTATTCACCACGAGTATCCCTCCGAATACGTCTGTGCAGATGCCCCAGGGATTGCTCAACTGTGCCGCTGCTGACTCTGGCGAGTATGTTCTCACCAGCTTTCCTTTCTTGTCAATCATGTGGATGGAGTCTGTGTTCATGTCTGTGATGAGGATGGTGTCTTCATGATTAGTGGAAGCGTAGTTGGGCTGGAACGACTCCATTCCGAGGCTGTGCTTATCCATACGCTGTAGTATGTAACCAGTCAAGTCACAAACGGTGACCTCCTGACCTTTGAAGTCACAGATGATCAACTCATTTTTGCTGTTGACAGCAATGTGGCCGATGCCCACGAACATATTGGGAAGTCCTCCTACCAACTTATGATCTCGGTCATAAATATAGATTGACTTGTTGATATTATCTGATATGATCAGTTGGCCGTCGACTGAAAATGCAATATCCAGTGGTTCCTGTGGCCCGCCTGCTGCACCCACGTCAATCTTGCTCTGTAGCTGTTCACCAGTTGGTGCTATAACTTTTATATTTTTGTTCGTAGAATCCAAGACGTAGATTGTGTCGTCTGGTCCAATAGCCATTGATGTAGTATGAATATCTGCAGAATAATCATCCTCCACTCTCAATGTTTTGATCAGTCGGCATCCATACTGCATAAGTGTTTCAACCTTCTTGTCAATCTTCAGCATGTACTTGGGACAGAGGTTGACAAAGTTAAAGTAGATCCTCTCGTTAGCAATTGTGGATGTCTTCGTAGCTAGCTTATTCAATTCATTTTGAATTGCTCGAATACCAACAGTTGGTTCTGATACATTTTCATAATCTTGATCTTCATTGCTATCTTCAAACAACGAAAAGGAATGTTTTAGTACAAGTAGTTCAGCCAGTTTTGACTCAGCACTATATAGCGTGTCATCTAGGTTTTTAGCACTTTCACCAAAAACATTCGACACATCTTTCTGCAATTTTGCATGAAGAAATTTTATCCTCCTTTCTTGTTCCTTGGCCCATGTTTCAATTTGTTCCTCAATGGTCTCTCTGTCTTTCTCTAACTGCTGCTTTAAGAATTTGGTGTTGTCAGCTTTTTTCGTCAACAGTTTTTGTAGGCATTCAATTTGAGATTTGAAACAATTGTTCCTGTTTCTTACCTCGTATGTTCTGCTGCTTAGACTATTCTCACTTTCATTGGAACTTCTGCTGAGACGATGATCTTCATTCGATGTTACCTTCGGTTGAATTGGTTCGAGTGTGTGATTTATGGTCATTTTTGTCCTTCGATGGTACTTGGTACATTCTGTGCAAAGTACATCCTGACATTCTATGCAGAGGTGTGAAGCAGGCGATGCCTTGTCGTCTGTTAGCCTGCAGACATCACAAAGTAGGTATGTCTCATCAGGATACACATATTCATCGGAAATGTTGTCTATTTCTACTTGGTCGTGCTTTTCATAATTTCCACCTGCTCCATCACTCACATCGCTGTCTTCCCTCCTTGGCATAGTTGCCTGCTCTCCACCATCATTGCTGTCATTGTCCTTTAAGTTTTTAGGCTTTGGTCTAACTATAGTTAGTGTGGTTGAGTCATCAGGCAATTCACTGTTGCTATCACCACCAAGTGTGCTGACTTTTTCATCACTGTTGTCTCCATCCCATGTTGTTTGATCACCATCTCCACCATCTTTTACAATACGTACATTTTCTTTACTACTTCGAAATGGCCTGGTTTCCATTTTTTTCGCACATGCCTGCTCATGTAACTGCTCTACTGGCTCTGAGCTATCACTTTTTGTACGGTGAGACCTTGAGCAACAGTTTTCGTATTGCGGCAACCCATTGGGCTCGCTCAGACTTGCTGTAGGTCCTTTTCTTTTTTTGATCGTTTTGAATTTGACCACGGTCTGATACTTCTTGTAACAAACGGGGCACTTCTTAAACGATGAGAGTCCACTCTTATTTTGCTCCAAGTTATCCTGAAAACACTGCTTGCATGCCACTATGCTATGGCCGCATTTCAACTCACAATTCGAATTGTTCCAAGCATCCATTTGTGTGTAGGGGCAAATCATGCACATGGCTGTCTCCATTTTGCCTGTCATGATATGTCTGCCAAAAAACACTTGGCTGTCTATCTTTTCATCCCATACTCGGCTGTTCCACACATCATAAGGGGGCAATTTGGAAAACATCAGATTTGCACTTTTACCAACCTAGGCACTTACAAATTTTTTTTTTTTTACTTCCATAACTTGTTTAAACTTAGTATCTGACACTTTGACATTATAGTGTGTGCTTTATGTGAAATTGTAATTCTGTTTCAGCAGTTTCCATTGTTCATTTTTTAATACAGGGTTTCTCATTTCCTTGTCAAAATCAAAGTAAACATGGGGCACTGGTATTGTGACCTGAATTTGAAGTGACCTGAGTAGAGGTCTGTGGCCCTGTGTTGCAATAAACAAGAAGATGTCAAATGCTAGAAATGTTAAATATTTTTTCCAGTTTGAATCTTGGAAGTAGCAGACGCTGAAAATGTGTTTCATCAGTTTGACTTCAGGAGTTTGACTATTCCTTCTGGTCTTTATAAGTCCTAGGGTTTCCGCTTACGCTCATTGTTGTATCACAAAAGGTACCTGGAATTCACATTTTTTAACGCAGTACTATGTCATATTTATTCACTATTGTTCAGGTGTATTATTTGCAATGAGGCATGTTTGCTATAGTTGTGCTGTGCAGGATGTCATTGATAATTGTCTGACCGTGATAGAAACATGAGATTATCGAGTCACAGTTTAACCACCGAGACATGATTAAACTTTATTTAAACATGGGCCAGAAATTTATTTATCAGCATCAACTTAGAAAATCCTTCAGTTTCTTGGTCTTATTATTTGTTAAGAGGCAATCTACGTAATAACCAGTAGGTTATAAAAAATCAGTCTGTGGATTAAAATTCAAAATGTATAGGCAGGCCTTTATCTAGGATTTTGAAAATAGGGTGTCCAAAATGGGGTTCCCAATATTCCAGGGCGTCCATGATTCCGACGCGTAATCCCCCACCCCCAGCAATCCCCCCAAACACACAGATTTTTTTACAAAAAATACATAGACCAAGCTGTTTTTACATCTAAGTTTACAAAAGTGAGCATTTTTACTAAAAAAAACTGTAGACCAAGACTTTTACAATGCTATCAACCAAGTGTGAGCATAGGAACATTTTATATACTTTGTTTATACATTGTATATTCCTGCTTTGAAAAAAGCCCCCACTGTGAGCCTTCAGAGGCTTCCTACTATTCATTACAATGTGTGTGTCCAAACTTGAAAGGTTCCTATTGACAGTGGGCGTCCAAATGATACATTGGGCGTCCTTGCCAGAGCGTCCAGATTAGTGCTAGGGTGTCCATTTGGACGCCCATGACCTCCGCTGCATAAAGGGCTGTGTATAGGTATCCTAACAAAAATCTAAATGTCACATTTTGTGCACTCTATGGCACCCCCCATCCCCAGTTGGTAGGTGTGGGGCGGGGGTGGGTGGTGG